>JABUQX010008537.1:5000-7500 GCA_015478945.1 Trachelipus rathkii
TTTGCGTATCTTTGTGTCTCATCTTACTTTCAAATGTCAACCGTTTCCTTTTCCTTTCCTGAAGTTTCATGTTTTTCTTCTCTGTTCTTTCCTTTCCACCTTTCCCCTATTATCTGCGTCTTGAAATGTTTGATCAAGCCAAATTGCATTCCAATACAGGGATTTTCTTTTCATTGGGACATTGACATTGATTACGTTCAACTATACCATTATGAACACACTTGCACGCGCTAATGTCGAAGAGACGAGAAAATGATTTATTTTATCTTGATATGTTAGAGAAGATTTTTTATTTCTTGAATATTTCATCAAATCATTGACATTCACTATTAGTCTCTTCACTTTCACTATAAAACTTTCAAATTCTATTGTTGGAATGCCTGCTTTATTATATGCTTTAATCTTTGCAACTAACTTTTTGCTAATGAGTAACACTGGATCTTTGTTACTAATTGATGGAAACTTGTAGGATCTAAAAACATCCTCAAGCAGTGGTAGCTGATTTTCGACAAGTGGTTGTGGATAACCGAATATTGCATGCCTGTCTTTATGCCTTGTTGCACATGCCATGATACGTCTTGCAATAATAGAAATAAACACTGCACCCACAGGACTTATCTCAAACGTCGAATAGTCTGGATCTGAAATGAGACAGAAATAGCTCTCAATTAGTATTAAACCAAATTTTGAAGAACAAAGCATATAAAATTCATAACTTAAAAAAAGTAAAAAACGATGTCAAAACCCTTTTAAAAAAACTAAAGTTGGGCCCCCTAGACATTGAGTAAATGCAAAATGATTTTTTTGTCCCACTACAGGGAAGCCAAGGAGCACAAATTTGACCCTGTTTGTTTATCCCACCAAATTCACCCCAGCTTAATATATATATATATAATATATATATATATATATATTATAATATATATAATATATATTATATATATATATATATATATATATATATTTATATATTATATATATATATATATATATATATATATATATATATATTATATATATATATATATATATAAATATAATTATATAAATATATATAAATATATATATATATATATATATATATATATATATATATATATATATTATATATATTATATATATATATATAATATATATTTATTATAGATTATATATATATCTATATATATATCTCCAAATTATCTTCGCACATATTGTATATATTTATATCTTTATCGAAGGTTTTATATTTATTTCGTATATCTATCTATATATAGTTATATAATATATATTATATTATATATATATATATATTATATATAATAGTTATTATATATATATAATATATATATATATATATATATATATATATATATATAAATATATTATATATATAATATAATAAATACTATATATTTATATATAATATATTTATATATATATATATATATATTATATATATATATATTATATATATTTAATTATATATATATATAATATATATATATATATTATATATATCTATATATATTATATAGTATTATTATTTCTATATCTATGTATTTATTGTGTGTTTAATTTATTATTATTTTATCTTTTCCCGCTTGAGCGGGTAGTGGTACGTACACGCCTCTCCCATCACACTCCCCTCATCTCGCCTCACCCCACCTCCTCCCCCACTCTTCCTCGCCAAAACCCTACGCGCTCTTCTCCCTCATCCTCCCTCCGTCAGCATTCTCTTTATTTCCATCCATCCACTCCTTCTTGTCTCGCCCTTCCTCTCCTTCCTATCCCTCCGCCTCCCAAACTCTCCTAACCACTCTCTGTCCTCCCCTCTCACCAACATGCCCATACCATCTTAACATTCCCTTCTCCGCTCTTCCCACCATCCCATTCCTCACATCCCTCCCTCACCACCCTATTCCTAATCCTCTCCCTTCTACTAACCCCACAAACCGCTCTCAACCCTTTCATCTCAAATACTTCCAACTTCTTCCTGGACCTGGCATTCAACCCCAACGTTTCACACCCATACAACACCGCTGGTACACAAATTTTTTCAAACATACTATCTTAATTCTGTGAAAATCCCTTTCCATACTTTCTCTCAGAACCAACTCAAACTTCTCATTCTTCTCCTACTCTATGTTCTATCTCCTCCTTCATCCCTCCCCCCTTACCCAAATCCATCCCTAAATATCTAAAAATCTTTACTTCTTCCAAAACTACACCCCCCACTCGGACCTCTAACCCCTCCCCCTCTTCTTTCCTCCTCTCAAACACAACCACTTTATCTTACCAGGATTACTTTTAAGACCCCCTTTTTCCGACACCTTACAAACTCCTCATCCAAATACACTCAATTCTTTCGGCGTTCTTGCGCGCACTAGGGCAGTATATCGCAAACAGTATCATGTTTCCACTTCCCTTCTGTCATTCCCATTTGTCAATTCCACCCCCCCCCTCCTGCCACTTCCTCTACAAACACTGCTCCATAAACAAATTGAAACTAGCCACGGCG
>JABUQX010008537.1:10000-12500 GCA_015478945.1 Trachelipus rathkii
CAGTGTTAAAGAAGAAGATTTTCAGGCTAGCCAAACGTATAAAAAAAATCCAAGGAGTAGCTCTATAGTATCAAAAATAAGGAAGGAGTGGTGCTTACAGCACAGAAAGAGGTAAATGAGAGATTGACTGAATATTTTAGGAGGATTCCTAAATGGTAGAAGAAGGGAGGAATGAGAAAGAGGAGCAATATGTGGGAGTGGAGATGGGGGAGGTGAATTCGATGACGATGGGAGAATATGAGGAGGCATTGTCAAAAACGATGAAAGGAAGAGCGCAGGTAGAAGGTGGAATTGCGACAATAGAGAGTAAGGAATTGGAGAAGAAAATAGTGGAGCTTTTAATAAATGTTAGATGGAGGGTGTAGTTCCCGGTAGATGGGGGAAAATAGGTGTTTTGCCCATTTATAAGGGAAAAGAAGATACGGGAGAGGGTGGAAACTATAGGGGAATAGCTTTGTTGGATCATATAGCAAAAGTGCACAAAAGGGTTTTTGAAAAAGATTAAGAGGAGTGATAGAAATACAGTTGGGAGAGGAACAATATGGGTGCAAGGGCAGGAGTACTTCGGACCTGCTGTTTTCTTTAAGAATAGTGTTGGAAAAGAGTTTGGAATTTAATGAAACAAAATTTAATAAAAATTTAATAGAACAGCATTTCTTGGACTTAAGGAAGACATTTGGCACGGCACCCAGAGCTAGAGGTTGGAGGATATTGGGGGAGGTGTACGGAGTGAAGGAAAGACTGAGGAGAGCAATAAAAAGCTTGTATATAGTTTGTGAGTGTAAAGTGAAAACTGGATGTGAAAATAAGAATTCCATTGAGGTGGGGATGGGAGTGAAACAGGTCAGTGTCCTGTCCCCCTTACTTGTTTACATAGTTTACTTGGGTGAAGTGATCAGAAAAGTCAAGGAGGAATTTCAGAATTAATCTGAATGATGATTTAATGAATGATTTGGCTTGTTGGAGTGGAGAGGAGGGGATATGGAGAGGACTTATTGAAAGTTTTACTATAAATTTGAGGGAGGTTGGTTTAGAGATGAATACGGAAAAGACAGTTATAATGAGAGTGGGATGAGAGAAAGTTGTGGATCATCATTGATGATGAACGATTGAAAAATATTTATCAGTTTGTGTATCTGTGCGGAAAGTGTTTACGAGCAAGGGAGGATGTGTACGCGAAGTGGAGGCAAGAATGGAAAAATACGGAAGAAAAATAAGAGCATTGCATCCAATTATGAAAGTTCGGGTGATGGGTATAAAAGTGAAAAGATAATATTTGATAGCACACTAGTACCCACATTGACATATGAATCAGAAACATGGAGCATTACAAGTTACTGCCGCACAACCTATCTGCACTCCAGTGTAGAATCTGTGTAAATGAGTCGTGAAATTAACGAACCATTGAACACAGGCAGTGCATCGAAATATTCCATACACCTTACTTTTATTCACACTTCTGGGTAATTTCATCGATTTCGAAGATTCCATATATATATATATATATTATATATTATATATATAATATATATAATATTATACACATAATAATATATATTTTAAAAATGTATATATAAATGTTATATAAGATAGCGGATAAAACGTATTATTTGAAAATTTATATATTATATAATATTATTATTAAGGTTGCTACTTATACGTAGTTGAAATATTATTGATTTTTTACACCCTTGAGAAAGTTAGTTGAACTATTGTTTGTTTATGCACTCACTGTTGTTGGATCATGCTTCGGCGATATAAACTTTTATTGATTTGGAATTTTTATTGCACATAGTTAATTAAGAAATTAAACCTTACATTAAAATGTTACTATGATTAGTATTAGGTTTAAAACTTATTGAACGCATGTTCCTATAGCTTTCGTTGCAATAAACAACCTTCTTCAATAGATGCGTTCAAAGAAACGCATCTATTGAAGAAGGTTGTTTATTGCAACGAAAGCTATAGGAACATGCGTTCAATAATTTTAAAGAAAAAATTCTCATCTAACGGTTTGTAAATAGTATTTAGTGTGGAATAACTTTGTGATATAAAAATTCAATCAATAAAAGTTTATATCGCCGAAGCATGATCCAACAACAGTGAGTGCATAAACAAACAATAGTTCAACTAACTTTCTCAAGGGTGTAAAAAGAAAAAAATAAATTTTTTATATATATAGTATATATATATATATATATATATAAATAATTATATATATAGCATATAAATAAATAAATATATAGATATATAAAGATAATATATCATAAAATATAGATAGATAGGAGAGATATATATATATTATATATATATATATATATATATATATATATATATATATATATATATATATAATATATATATATATATATATATATATATATTTATATTATATGTAAAGTTATTTTTATGAATAGCAGGTACTTGTATGTGACATTTCCTAGTTTCAGTTCTTAATATTCTTCAGATCGATTTAAACTTGATATTGAAGGAGGGATCA
>JABUQX010008537.1:27500-30000 GCA_015478945.1 Trachelipus rathkii
GATGTATAGTGGGAGGTGCTGGGAATCGGCCGGCTGGGGGCAGACGGAAGAAAAAGTGGATTCAGTCAGTGAAGGAGATGCCTGGGGAGAGAAATGTGAAATTTGGACAGGAGCGAGAGATTAGGTTTGCATAATAGAATGGAATGCCCCGGGCGTTTCGAAGTGAAGCATGGTACTCTGTGACCCCACCTGGGCCAAGGATATTGAACCCTCATTGACGACGGATGCCATAATAAAGGTTCGTCGCGTAACGTGAAGCTCTAGGCGTGAATTTTCTGACTTCGGACGTAGTTTCTCATAAAAGATAGTGAAAGGGTGGTAAGGCTTGGACATATCCTTTCGACTTGGTCATATTCCTCATCTTATACACTTTTCTGTTTCCGTTTGCATAATAATAATTTAATTATTATTATTATTATTTTATTATTATCTATTATATTATCATTATTATTAGTTATTATTATTATTATTTATTATCTATTGATTATTATTATTTATTATGTATTATTATTATTATTATTATTATTATTATTATTATTAACATTGATTTTTAAGTAGAGTATCAGTAGTGAAACAGGTGTAAAATTTTGAGATGTTTGAACAACCGCAACCGCAACCGCAACGCGGAAAATTTAAGAGCCCGCAACCGCTAACCCACAACCACAACCGCGAGTTTGTTGAAAAAATTTAAGAACGCCAAAAAAACCGCCCACCGCGTTATGCAAAAAATTCAGCTCGCCATCACTAATATATATATATATATATATATATATATATAAATATATATATATAGTATATATATATATATTATAATAATATATCATATATAGATATATATATATATATATATATATATAAATATATATATTATTATAAGGGTATATAAAAATATATATATATATATATTATATATATATATATATATCATATATTATATAATATATATATATAGGGGAAGATGTATTTCATTAACAGCAAAAATTTCTTATATATAATTATTATCTCATATCTCAAAAACTGAGCAATAGCTACCCAGCAAAAGGAATAACTTGCTGGAATGCCTGGTCCATATTCTTAGTGCAGGGGGAAAAAAAAAAAAAAAAAAAAAAAAAAAAAAAAAAAAAAAAAAAAATACAATATTATTAAATTTTGCTCTTTTTTTTTTTTACTAAAGAATACCCAAGGGTTTACCGCGCAGAAATGGCAGGAGTCGGGGTCTCTCGGCCTTCCTGGGAACTACGGGATAGGACTAAATTTCCCCCCCCTCCGGGGAGGGTCTCCGGAACCCCGCTCTTGTGGTATTTGATGGTGCATGTCGCGGGGTATCCTTCCGCCCCTGTTCCCTAGCGGGGTATGGAAAAACGTCCCGCCCCTGTGTCCCCGTCGGCTCGAGCCCTCTACATTGCCGTGTAATACCTTTAAATAAATTATATATATATATATTATATATATATATATATATATATAGATATATATATTATATCATATATATATATATAAATAATATATATATACATACTATATATATATATATATATATAATATATATATATATATATATATAGAATAATATATATGATATATATATATATATATAATATATATATATATAGTATTATATATATATATATATATATATACTACATATATATATATATATATTATATATATATATATAATATATATATATATTATATATATATATATATATATATATATATATATATAATGGTCCCCTGCTCCAAAAAAAAAAATAGCAATATTTATTTATTTATTTTTTTTTTTTTTTTTTTAGCATTTTCCTAAGTAAAATTTTACAAGATTCCAAAAATGAATTCCTTTTCGCTGTAGCTATTTTTTGTTTTTTTGAGATTTTTTTTTTTTTTTTTTCTTTTTTTTTTTTCCGCATAAAATGGACAGGATTCCACAAATGTATTCCTTTTCCCTGTTGCTATTTTAGTTTTTGAGATATCTGATTTTAAAAATATGATATATTTTTGCTGTTAATGAAATACATTATCATATATTATATAATATATAATATATATAAATATATACTATATATTATATATATTATATAATATATATATATATATATATTATATAATATATATAATATATATATTATATATTAATATATATATATATATATATACTAATATATTATGTATAATATAATATATATTATATTATTCATATATAATTATATATTAATATCATATATATTAATATATATATATATATATAGTATTATATATAATATATATATATTATAATATACTATATATATATAACATATATATATAGTTTATTTATATATTTATATTATATTATATATATATACTATATATATTACTATTATATATCATATATATATATAATATATATATATATATAAATATATAATATTATATATATTATATATATAGAGATAATTTATAAATATATATATTATATACTATATAATAATATATATATACTATATAATATATATATAAGA
>JABUQX010008538.1:0-7500 GCA_015478945.1 Trachelipus rathkii
CAGAGGTTAGTAGAAAAAGATTAGGATAAGAGAGATTACCTATAGATGCCATGAGATATTAGGATGGAAAATTTCGGGTTTGTACTTAAGACTTAAAATTTCAGGCAGTTTTGATCACGAACCCATAAACATTAACATATAATATAAATAGTCATATATAGTTTAAAAAAAACTATAAAAAAAAAAAATTAAAAATACTTTATATAAGCAGAGCAAGATTACATCATAAAATAATTAATACAATTACCATATACCAATATTGAACTAATATTAGCGCTATATTAATATATGATATATATAATATATATATATATATAATTTATATATATAGTTTTAGACATATAATGTACTTATTTGGAAACCATGTTTCACTTGCAATTATATATATATATATATATATATATAGATATAAGTATTAGGGGTATTACATTTTTATTATTTAGGTATCATATATATTTATAATATATTAATACCTTATCAATATATATATATATACTTTATATATAAAGGTTGATTTACATATATATTATATATACTTATTATATATATATTAATATATATTAATATATAATATATATTATAATAATTATTATAGTAATATGATTAGACATAATACTAATTAATAATTATTATTAAATATATATATATATTTTAAAGTACATATTAATATATTATATTATATATATTTATTTTATATATTTATAAATATACTACTACTTATATTTTTATATATTGACAATGTTAATATTTAGATTGTTATTGGGTAATCCATTCACTCTCTGAGCTTAAACCATTAAAGGAAACTGACGCATAGTTCCTTAAAAAACTTTAGGTTTAAGCTTTGGAACTTGTTTCATTTCTCAGTCTTAAGTAAACTTTGTTTCGTGTTCACTTCCTCGAATAAACTCGACCAACGCTTTACCTTTCATATGTCGAAGGTGGTGCGATTCATATTTAGCACCTTTGGCAAAGAAAAGGAGTTCACCTCCCACACTTCTAATTATCGTGTCCATATCTAATACTTTAAACTTCTGTTTTTTGTCAGTTTTCGTAATTTTACCTTTATAAAATACAGAAGTTTTGGAATCGTCTGGTCTTTCTATCGTGATTTATATCTCGTGGTAGAAGAAGTGAATCTTGCTGAAGCTTTCAGAGTGATAGCTCAAGGTGTTCCTGTCATAATCGTGATTTGTGTCCAAGCATAATCTCTTTCCTGGTCACACTGATTTCATAACACATCGTTTTTTCGAAAGCTTAACATATATACTTAATAACTCTTCGTGTCAGTTCTTAATATATCTTCTGTGGGGTATTCATTTTTGGCATTTAGCTGTGAGAAGCCATATAAGTGGCAAAGTACTTCGTCTTTTTGACTCGTTGAATTTGTGTGTTTTGTGATCTTGGAGAAGACTCACTCGCTAATACTAACCTTCTAAGCCAGCGCCTAGGAGGGAGTTCCTAATGAGCAAATCAGCTTTGTCTATAATTAGAGTTAAAGCAGGTGGATTTGGTGTGTGTTCAATTATTTCATTAATAATTGCTAAGTGTTCCCATTCTCTTAAATCTCAAGAATCTTTGTCTCTTCCATCATTTCTTTTTCTACTATAATTACATTCTTTTTTCTATATACTCTTTCTCTGGTCTGCTCTCTCTTCATTCATCGTATACACTCTAATGCACTTTGCGCCTCCATATAAATCTTCTTTCTTCTTGATCCACAATCTCGACTGTTCCATTAAGGTTTTCAAGCCTCGCACTTTCCTTACTCTATAATGTCATTACTTCTCTCTCACATCATATTACATAAACAACACCACACACACACACACACATATAATATTATAATATATATATTTTAGACTAAATCTTACTATTATTAATCTATAACATTAGGATCTCATGATGTGGTGTAGTGGGTAAGTATATAAGTATAATTTTATGAGCTATATATAACACTATTACGTATATTATAATATATATGCCTGCGTGATTGTCATATTAGCCCAGTATAAGAGTACCTTTTAGAGAAATACTATAGTAGGTGAATACAGTATAAAAGTGATAAGTTGGTTGTTTAATATTATGTAGGTAAGCTATTAGCCTTACTTAGTACCTATGATATATAATATACAAATATTTATTATTCATTTATACGAGATATCATGAGTTATTAGGAGTAGCTATAATATGACATGTTGACTCATGATTACCTGAGAAGATAAGAAGTTCAGTAATGGTATTGTAAGCTAAGTTATAGTCTAGTGTGATATTTATTTAATAAAGACTCTGTGTGGTAGAACTGATTCTCAGTTCTTGTTGATCAGTCGTGCGTTGTCCACAGATACACGATAGAAGTACAGGAGGAGAATACGCGAAAGAGTAGTGATTAGGCATTAAAACGTCAATAACAGATGAGAAATTTTTATGGTTGTAAAAAACTATACTCTAAGATGTATCATTAGAAATTTGGATAACGGATTAACATTGGTAGTGATTGGTATTGTTGTGTTATGTGTGTGTGTGGTGTGTGTTGTGTGTGTGTGTTGTGTGTGTGATGGGTGTGTGCTGAATGTGTGGTAGAAGATGTGGTAAGAGTATAAGAGGTGGCGGTTCCTAGTGAGATCGAAATATTATTCCTAGTATGGGAAAGAGAAGCGTGGTGAATTAACAGCCATATAAGCGAGTAAGCTTGGATGACACTGTGTTTTTGTCATTCCAGCTAGTGCTTGTGAAACTAATCAACATGTTTACAAGAATTTACAAAAATGCAAGATGAGTTTTTACAAGAATAATATGCGCGAATAAAAAAGGATATTTATAGATATAAAGTTGTATGTGGTGTGTTATTAAATATAATAATATATATGGACATAAAGTTAGATAATGTGGAACAACGAAATGCTCGTCATCTCTCGTCCTACTCGTATCGATGGCGCAGAGTCTCATACTACGAGTTGCTCAATCATACTCTTCTCTGATTCGCATCTCGATCTCCTCCTGTCTCGTTCTCTCTCATACAATGCCTACTGTCTCGCTAGTCTCTATCTCTCTCTATTGTTGTTATGATGTATTTGAAGTCTCCATTATAGTATATATATGATATATCTATGGTTAATTTTAGTTTGAAAAGGTCAAGGTATGTGTGGTTGTGACGTATGGTCCATCTGAGGGAACGTTGAAGAGAGTACGATCTTTTGGGATTAATACCTATGATGAATTATGTATCTTGATAGATGTAGGATAGTGAGTAGTATTATAATATAGGCTTTATCACAATTATTGTATAATGTTTATTTAGTAGGGGATACAATATGTAAATGGTTGGATAAATGAGTTAGATATTATACTATATTTATATAAAAGGGTGAGAGATTGTATGTAATTATTATATATTGGAACAAACAAATTTTTTATTTATGCAAATATTTATTTGAGGCAGGCAAGAATATGTGTTAATCTATGGTAATGATAGACAATTTATTTTAATTTCATCCTATTTAGAATTGGACAAAGAAAACTGATTGACTAATAAAGAGAGGTTTGCTTGAATGATATATAAAGGTGATGATTGTAATATGGTTCTGTGATGAAGTAATAAGAGTAGGTATGTTGTTAGTATAATAGTATAAATATATATAATAAGCTTATTCTTTAATACTATAATAACTAATAATTTTTAGTAAATATATATATTATATATATATTAGTATATAATAAAAAAGAAGAAGTATCTCATAATATAATAAATATGTATATATATAATTACGTTATATAAGAGTTGAGTGTGTATATAGGTATAGATAGTTATACGAGTATCTATATATAGAGTTGAAATAAGTATATTAGAATATTGAATATTTTAGTGTTTAGGTATGTGTGCACCGTTGCCTTTTTGGAAATGATATAGTGTGAGAATAGATTTTGCACACTTTCGTGTGACGTAGTAAGCTCTGGAGTGGGTATTTAAACTAAATATTTCAGATTTGTAGGTAGTATTTAGAGAAATTTCGGAATAGGGGAGAGGTGAATTTTCATTTTAACGGTAAATCATTATGTCTGTTCCCATTTCACGAACGATTGTATTATAAATATTTTTTAACGATGAGAGATATAGGAGGCATTGGGAGTGGATAAGACGAAAGGACACCTTTGGTGGATACGAGATAGTGAAGAGTTAGGGTTAATACTACTTACAGAAGCCTTAGAGAAGTTAAGATGAATTGTTCAAAGATAGGATTAAGGATAAAGTATCGTAAAAGGAAGCGGCAATGCGCAGTAGTATATACATACGGTTCGCAATAACAATGTGGGAAAACAAGTTGATACTGCATTAAAATTTAAAATCAAAGGTATTCAAATCAACTCGTTGTTGGCGCACAAAATTAAAGGAAGCAATTGTTCAGTAATTATTGTGATGACATATAAAGAGGTATAAAGTATCTCATGAAAACTGTGATATGTTAATGAGTCATCAAAAGTAAGGAAGAGTTTATAAAAATCCAAATAAGGTTATAAAACATTAGTTAAGAAATGGTATATGGTTAATATTATGAAGATAATAGTAATATATATAGTATGATATTAAGTAGATAAAGAGTCTACGAGTATTAATAAAAGATAGTAAGGTAAAAAGAAGGCGTTAGGTTGAACTGTAGCTGAAAAGAGCAAATGATATGTAATAAGTACTATATTACTAAGTAAAGAAAATTGATGTAGCTTTATTAGAGATATTATATATTATAATGATGAATAGAGTAGTATAATATAAATACATGAAAATTATATATCATAAATGTAGTGTATATATACAATTATATATAAACGTATAAGTGAAGATAAAAATAATGAGTTATAGTATAAATATGTAACAGGATTGTTATATACCGTAAACTGAGGAGAGATTAGTTAATTTTTGGGAGATAAAATATTAGTCACAAGTAGGAATAAGCGTAAAGCTTATTCTTCTGTGAATGAGTAAGTAGCGGTCGAAATAAGGTTAAGTAATAGTAGTTATTAGGGAGAATGAAGTATATGACGTTGAGTGAAATTATATATATATATATACGCTTTAGAATTAAATTAGTATAATGAGTTGCAATAGGTTAGGCTAATTTTTGAGAGATAATTTGACCTGAAGTAGGTATATAGCTAGAGGAGTGTGGAAAGAAACACCTTCGATTAGAACTGTTGGCACACATCAGTGTGAGTTTAAAATACACTTATAAATAAGTTTAATGGCAGAAGAATGGGGAATATGATACAGTTAGTCGCAATTTTTTAACTGGCTTCGTAGCCAGTGATTAGTTAAAAGAAATTAAATGATTCGTTTGAAATAATTTAAGCTAATCCTATATCTGTAGTAAAGGAATATCTATCGAATGTCGCCTTGTGTGATAACTTCCTCGAATACCGGTGATGTGGCCTTGGGTTTTGATGGTGGCCACATCGCAAAAGCATATAGGTTATATCCATTTTTGGGGTGGATATGAAGGATGGTTGTATGTTTAAATATCATGATCGTTAATTAAAAGAGAAGAAGATAATTTGCTGATAACTAGAGGGTGAATTTGTATTTTATAGGTGTTAGATAGATATAGAGGAGGTGGACGCTAAACAAGTCTTGCTTCATGGTATAAAATGAGTCCCAGCGTACTTGTAACAGTTACTCTGTGGTTTGTGCGAATTGAGGCTGGTATGATTCAATGTTTAACGCGAGAAGGGCGAGATGGTATAGTGATATGTATAAATTCGTGATTTTGCTTTTCGGCAAGCTTTTGTTGCTCTAGTAAGCGTTTAGTAAGGTGGTGGTATAGATTCTTGCATAGGTGGGAATTTAGTGGTGTGAGTGTGAGATGAGAGCGGTTATTTGGCAATATGTTGTATCCTAATTGGGACGAAGAAATTTTTCATTATCATATTCAGTTGGGTGGGATATCAGGGAGTTTACGCACAGTGTTAGAAAGGGGAAACTGTTCAGAAATATTATTAGGGGAATTTTGATTGAGGTTCATGCAGAGCTAGGGCAGTAGGAGGTGTGGTGGGATGAAAGTGGAAGGCGCTACTCTACTCTGTGCTCGGTATCATCTCTGGCTCGATTTATATTGAGAAGTACAGGCGTCGAGTGTATTCCAGACGTGTATTGCGGGGGAAGAAGAACAAGGTGCGTTTAGGAGTGGTAGAGGATGTGTGGATCAAATCTTTACATTGAAGGGTACAAAATTGCAGAAAATGAGGGGAGACGAACGAATAAAATTTTGTATTATTTAGTGTTTGGTGTAGTGGTTTGCAAGCAAGGCGTATGATATAGCAAGTTCAATAAAGCGGAAAGAAGTAGCTCTTCATGGCAGGTGTTTAGTGATATACTTTTTCGGTGTATAGTGGTAGGATTGAGAATGGTCGGAGGTGGTCTGAACTAGGAGGGGATCCAAAAGTATGTTTTATGAGTAACGATAGTTAGAAGCGTGTGTAGAATATAATGGGTGTACAGATACGAGGGTTGATAATAGGTTTAAAAGGTATATTAATTTTCAAAACCGCGGAGTAAGATTTTAACAGGGTTGATTTGTTATGAAGTCTCCTTGGTTATTGGGTAGAACAAAATTTGTATATGGACTGGGGTTATGAAAGAATTCGGAGGTGGGATGGCAGGAAAAATGCTGATGATTAGAAATGGTGAGAGACATGGAGAATTGCAGTGGAGGGCTGGCCGGGCATACTCTATATAACAGCATTAATGACGGATAGGATTATGGGGCTTCTGTGTGGCGAATCTGGAAGATCTTGAGTTTTGAGAGGATTGCGTAGAGATTTGATTCTGCAGGGTGGTTGTAAAGGGGCATTCATTAGCAAGAAAAGGGATTTTATGAAGAGGCTTGAATAGTTAAACGGCTGGGGGATAAGAAGTAGGTTATGTTGTGAGTGAGGACACTCTCTGCAAGTGGGTGGGGAAAGATTATCTGTATATTGATGGTTGAGGGCTCTTGCAGCTAGACAAGTGTCTGAAGTTTGAAAATATGGAAATTAGCAGGTGATATAATGTTGGAAATGAGAAGAGGAACGGTTAGCGCACTCGCACGAGAATGTAGTTTATAGGAAAAAGCATTGTTGAATGGGGCTCAGGAAAAAGGTGGCTGGTTTGGAGCAATTTGGGTAAAATCTGTTTGGTTGACTGCATATTTTTAAGGTACTATATTGTCTTGATTTAGAATAAACGCGGTCTTACATGAGGGTATGTTGTTATTTGTATCTGTGTTATTGTATGGTAGTTGAGAAACTAAAATTTTGGTACTGAGCAATTAAGAAAGTAATAAAGTACGATCTAAAGGTTCAATTGTGGGTTGGGCAGATTATATTTTCCCTTATGGACAATCTTAAGGATGTGTGTTAGTGTCTGTTGAGAAAGAATTGATAATATAAATTTGATGAGGTAAATGCATAGGTATTTTAATGAGAGTGGTGTGTGTTTGTGAAGAAAGTTTTGGTTGGAGTAAATTTTAGTGA
>JABUQX010008538.1:10000-47500 GCA_015478945.1 Trachelipus rathkii
ATATGTATATAATTAACTAGGATTAGGCTAATAATGCATTTATATTTATTCATATTTATATTGGATCAAATTGGGCCCCTAAATAACTTTAGGGAAGAACAACTCAATCTATTAAATATTACTTTAAAATAAATTAAATAAATATTAATTTATCATTAACAAATAAATTATTAAATACACAAACCACTCCGGCTTTCAACCGGGATATATTCGGGTACAGCCTCTTCAGGTGTAGTTTTGACTGACTGTGAACGAGTCCTCATTTGGTGCATTCGGTAATCGAATGGCATGGCTTCTCATTTAGGTGAGTGTTGTTATTTTTCTAAGTTATTCTTATAGTATTTTTAGTGTTTGTCATTGTTGTATTCTGTTAAAACTATCTAAGTATACACAGTTCCATCCTTATATTTATGTGGAAGTTATTTACTTGTTTTTTTTTATAACAAAAAAAAATTCGACAATTTTGCGTTTGATTGGGTATTCTGATGCGTGATAATAGCTCACTTCATTCCATCTATTGATTGAATTCTGTGAGGTGGTTTTTGATTACTTCTATTGAGGTGGGTTATGAAGCTGAATTTTGGTTATCGATTGCCAGATCATGCCTGTGTTGGTATTTTCTTCTTGTGAATTCAATCGTCTCTCCTATATAAATATCTGTACAGTTGTTACATGGAACTTTGTAAACGCATTTTTTTTAGTTTTTAAATTTATTTGGCTTCATAACTTTTTTTAGTGGTAGAGTGTTTGATGGAGTTATTATTAAGTTTTTTGGTAATAGTTTTTTTTTTATATATGGGATTACTGGGTAGAGAACTGGTAAATACGTCACATTGTTTTGGTTATCATTAGTGTCATTTGTGCTAAAAAAAATTCTTTTTTGCTTTTTTTAGTGCTTTGAGTATTATATGTTCAGGGTATTGTAAATTTTTGAAAGTTTTGAAAAGTAAATCATATTCTTTTTGTAGACTAAAATATTCGGTGTTGGGAATTAGATCACAAAGCAAAGTAACAAACATTACTTTTGTATATTATTGTTATTATACAGAGTCCGGCAGTCAATACTGACATTTTTTGAAATGGGGTAAGGAAATATAAATTTGAGATATACATTTTATAATATATTTATTTAACAGAGGAATCGTGGAAGTTTACAAGACATCAAAACAAAGTTAAACATTACCATTATGAAGCAAAAATAACATCACATAAATGACGACCACCATTCTCTCTGCACTGCTAGAGTCGGTTGGCGAAGTTTGTTCACTCTTTCCAAGATGTGGCGAGAGATCACACGGATTTCTCTTTCAATATTTTCTCGCAGTTCTGCCAGAGTTCGTGACTTGTCAAGGTAAACCTTTCCCTTCAGGTAGGCCCATAGGAAAAAATCACAAGGGGACAGATCTGGAGAACGTGCCGGGCATGGGATGTCACCCCGGAGGGAGATTAATCTACCGGGAAATGATTCTGTTAGCAGGGCTACAGACGCACGTGAAGTGTGCGCAGTTGCCCCATCCTGCTAAAACCAAACCCTCCTAAGAGGAATTCGGCGGCGACTTAAATCAGGGATAAGGAATTCATGGATCATCGTTATGTAGCTGTTGGAAGTAACCGTCACAGTACGGTCATTCTCCTCTAAAAAATAGGGCCATATGACAGATGACTTACAGAGCGCAGCCCAGACAGTTATCCTTTCGCTGTGTAGAGGGCGTTGATGAAGTTCTTGTGGGTTAGTTGAGGCCCAATAACGGAAATTTTGTTTAATAACATAACCGTTAAGGTGGAAATGTGCTTCGTCCGAGGTCAACACCTAAAATTCGTGGGTCTTCATTCAGCATCCCTAACATGGCTTCTGCAAAAGCCACCCTACTTGCCAGATCTTGTTCCTGTAATTTTTGAACTACAGCCAATTTGTACGGGTGAAAGTTCAAGTCTTCATGAAGAATCAGTCGAACAGTCTTATCGGACATCCTTAGAGCCTGAGCATGACGAATAGCTGATCTCCTCGGGATCCTTGCAAACGCAACTGGTACAGCCTCGATGTTTGCAGGTGTCCTCGCCATCCTGGGAGACCCCCCCCCCCTCTTGTCCTTGTTGTTCCGAAAGCTATGGTTTGAAAGTTTCGAACCCACAAAAGTATGGTGTTCCTAGATGGAATTGGGCCACGAGGAGTAACATTAAAATGTAAACGAAATTGAAGCTGTGTTCATATCATGGAATCGTTATTTCTGAAAAAGTCTCGACAGCGAACGCACGACTCTCATGAGTCCACCCCTCCATTGTAACTAAACTTCCACATCTAGAGAAGCCGATGAAGCCAACCTTCTCCCCCTCACACCTCCCATACCTCCCTCTACCCCCACTCAAACCAGTCAGGATTGGCTGCAGGACCCTGTATATAATTATTATTTACTTAATATTATATTATATTATATTATATTATATTATATAATGATTATATTATATTATATTATATTATATTATATTATATTATATTATATTATATTATATTATATTATATTATATTATATTATATTATATTATATTATATTATATTATATTATATATTATATTATATTATATTATATTATATTATATTATAATATATTATATTATATTATATTATATTATATTATATTATATTATATTATTTATATTATATATATCTTATACTTATATTATATTATATTATATATTGTTAATATTATATATATATATTATATTATTATATAATTATATATTATATATTTTATATTTTATATTTTATATTTTATATTTATATTATATATTATATATTATATATTATATATTATATATTACATATTATATATTATATATTATATATTATATATTATATATTATATATATTAATATATTATATATTATATATTATATATTATATATTATATATTATAATCCTGTATTGGGGTACAACTTATAATTATATTCGTCTTAGGGGTACGCGATCAAAAAAGTTTGGAGACCGCTGGTGTAGGGAACTGGTAAATAAGGCACATTATTTTGGATATCATTAGTGTCATTTGTACTGAAAAATTTCTTTTTTTTTTTTTTTAATGCTTTGAGTATTATATGTTCAGGGTATTGTAAATTTTTGAAGGTTTTGAAAAGTAAATCATATTCTTTTTGTAGGGTGGAGGGGGAACAGATCCGAAGTGCACGTAGGAATAATGAAGAAAGTGTGGCTATTTTTGTATTGACTGTGTGGAAGGAATACCAGTGTATGTAATTGTTATGTGATGTAGGTTTTCGATATATTGCAAAGTTTAATTGTGTATTGTTGTTCCAAGTAATTAGTGTATCTAGGAATGGAAGAGTTTAAATCTTTGATTTTGATCACAGACCTCTTCTAGTGTGAACTGCAATTTGTCTATACTATATAATATAATGTATGAATTACTTGTCACTTAAATTTTTATAGAATTTGATGGAGTTAAAAATAAAATAAAGTTTTTTGGTAATATCCAGTAATCCCATATATAAAAAAACTTTTACCAAAAAACTTAATCTTAACTCCATCAAACACTCTACCACTAAAAAAAGTTATGAAGCCAAATAAATTTAAAAACTACGAAAAATCTCAATGCATTTACAAAGTTCCATGTAACAACTGTACAGATATTTATATAGGAGAGACGATTGAATTCACAAGAAGAAAATACCAACACAGGCATGATCTGGCAATCGATAACCAAAATTCAGCTCTAACCCACCATAGAAGTAATCAAAACCACAGAATCAATATAGATGGAATGGAACCAATTATCTACGCACAGATTACCAACAAACGCAACAATGAATCGAATCTTTTTTGTATCCAAATCAAACAATTCAACATAATACAGGTATGACTGTACAAATTTTTTTTTACCAGTTACAGCAATTCGACACACACACAAATACTATAAGAAGATCTTAGAAAAATAACAACCTCTAAAAAGAAAGAGTTCTTAGCTCCCGGTACAACAAATAGATACTCGCTTATATTCATACATATATATTCGGCGAAAGCTAGTGTGTGTGTATTTAATAATTTTATTTGTAATTGATAAAAATGTTTGCTTAATGTATTAATTTATTAAAGTTAATATTTAAAGTGTGTTCATCCAAAGAATTTTAGGGCAAATTGATCAAATATATATATATATATATATATATATATATATATTATATATATAATATATACATATATATATCTATTAGTATATTATATATATATATATATAAAATATATATATAATTGTTCATATATAGGCTTTGGATATATTAAAAGTTTATTTAGATTCTAATAGCTTATTCACGCTCAATATAAATCACATTATATTATTACTAGTTATTGCTTAAAATGCCTAATTTAAAAAAGGCTTTCTTTCGTTTCAAAATTATAATTCTATGATCTAACTAAAGTATTTCAAGTAAGTTATTTTAATCAAGTGTTAGACATTTAAATTTTAATTTTTTGGATCTGAAATATGCTTAAGAACAAAATAAATGTTTATTTTAAATTTTTTTTTAATAAAACGAATGTTTTATTAGATTCCTACGTAATAAAAACAAGCATTTCATTATCGGTTCGTGTTATCAACCTACTGATAGAAAGTTTTAAATCTATTTATTGTATCAATCTCCACTGAAAGAAATTGAGCTTCCTCTCATCATTTAAAAAATTAAAGTGATTTCAGTTTTAAATTGTTCAATCGACCTTTTAGTGTATCGCATTTAGTAATATTTATTAATAATCACTCTACGTCATGTCACAGTATCAGAATGGTCTTTATAAATGCTTAAGTAACTGATATATTACTGCACTCACTCGTGATCCTTTTATATTTACACACATATAATAATTATAATCCATGTGGCTAAACATATCAATGTTGGATCTGACATTAACCTAGATGAGTTTCATTAATATGAGTCATTAGAATATGCGCGCTATAACAGCTGAATTTAAAGAGGGATGGAAATGAAACTGTTGGACACGATACCATATACGTGTGCGTTGTTAAGTCCAATAGAGAGGTCAATTATACTTGGATTGGGATATAATAGAAGTGTATCTCTTTTTTTTTTTTTTGCTCATATATCGGGCATAGTCGCTATTTATCAAACAAAAATATCCAAGCAAATTGGTAAGAATCGAATCTAAGATTAGGTACCGGTACACTTCGACAATCTCTAATTAAAAAAATTTATAGTATAAAATTTATAGTTTCAATTGGTTTAGATAATAAATTTTGATTGTAGATATAATCCAAAAAGAACGAATTTGATTAATTATATTAGATTATATAAATATAAAATAGATAGTGTTCCTGGGAGATTTAGGATAATAATTTATCTAAGTCGGGGATCATGCATAAGAGGTAATCGGTATCGTAGGCTTACAGAAGAGAACGGAATTATGATACTTTATATAATTTGGTAAGTCACAGCTGATTTAGTATTTAAGTTTGTGAAAAGATTTGTCAATAATTTTAAAAGCAAAAAAATAATAATAATAACAAAAAAATTATAATATTATTTTAAAATATTGGAATATATCTAACGCAAGAATGAAGTAATAATGTAATTGTAATCGGTAAAAACGAATTGTATTTGTAGAATCTTATTGCTGTTACACAATGTCAAAACCCTTATAATTATAGCTTATTATATAATATGTAAAATATAAAAAATAATAAAAAAATAAAATAAAAAAAAAATTAGGGGGCTCGTGCATCAGACGGGGGACAGAGGGGGGTAGACGAAACGCCATACCCGTAGGGAGGGGCGGAGGAACTCCCTAACAGTCAGATCAAATATATATATATATACCTACAAATCCATAAAATCTCATCTCAGATAAATTATCGTTACATGCTCTTAGTAAAAATATATTTTCCTGCGCGTAACTATAAACCTAATAGAATTATGAGTTAGAGTCTATTTCTAAAAATGTTAGTGTAAATAATTAGGTACTAGAATTACCTAATTAGCAGGATAAGAAAGTACCTTCTAGTCTCATACGCATCTTCTTGATATTTTGGCTCATATCGGTCAAATACACAGGGACATTGTATAGAGAGACGTAGCTTCTAGGAGTCTGAGTATGTATAATTTTAGTTATATTATGATGATGATAATCTATATGAAGGCAATCTTATAAACTATCGCAGCATTTAAATATAGTTGTGATATATGAACGATGCTTAGGGCTCACTAAGGATAATGATAAAAACTCTCTTGAGTGATTTCTTTCACACTACTTACCTTAGATATAGCAATAAACAAATGCGATAAAATTCGCACTTCAGGGCCCGGATACAATCACTAGTGTACAGGAGTGGTTACAGAATAATGAGATTCAAGGAGTATGTTTGTTTTACTTCTCTACGTACTTGCAAACTAGGCAGGAAATTTGCTTTGTGTCCCTTCTTTACTTGTTTAAGTGGTTTATCAGCATATCTACATGCAATGTTTTTCAGTTTGCTAATATATTTTATCAACATAAATCTAGAATATAGGTCCCTATAAGTGAGTGTATATGTTCTACCTCACATTATACAGAGAGACGATCAGTCTTCGGTATCTTGATGGTAGTGATATTGTTCGTTGCTGTTTTTTGTGTGTCTGGCTGATCAATGGTTGCAACGGAGATGCGTTGGATCCTTGAGGTAGGCAAATATGTATTATGGCCAATTAAGCTTGGTCAATATTCGGCGGACATGTAAATTTCCTTTTGGGAGTATAGCACTGCTCTTTCTACATAGAGTTTACAATTAGGTATATTTTAGCTATTGTTGCTGGTAATGGAGCGCTGATAGTGTG
This sequence comes from Trachelipus rathkii, assembly GCA_015478945.1. NCBI lineage: Eukaryota > Metazoa > Arthropoda > Malacostraca > Isopoda > Trachelipodidae > Trachelipus > Trachelipus rathkii. The sequence goes on from JABUQX010008538.1 coordinate 16,829, forward strand.
GTGAGAAAACGCAGAAATATTGGAGAGACATGTTGTAGTTTCGTTCGGAGCGGACCCGCGCGGGGAACTCACTAAGTCCATCACAGGATACAGATGAGAATCAATCAAGAGCACACAACGCTCACATATTTTATCTATACAAATTGAACTGCGGTTTAATTGGCAGTATTTACATCTATACAAATTATCCCCCGATCTAGAGTGGTCTCCTTCTAGACAACCACCAGAACGATGCAAGCGAGATTTTCGTTGGTGAGGTATCTGTCTGCCATAGGCGGTCCTTAATCTACACACACACACTATACATTGCCAATAATACATAGTAAGCCTACTCTTCTTCATTAAGGTTTATATAAGTCTGCGTAATTCATTATTTATATAAGCTTGTTACTGTTATGGCTTATATAACTTAGAGTAGGTTATTATATAACGTAATATCTTGGCGTACCGTTTATAGCTATATAGTGATGATAGCCTACTATACCTCCGGGATCTAATATATACCTGGTAAAGTATATGAAGGAGAATCCCAGCCTATCGCCAGGGAAGAGTTCAGGGCATGTAAACTTATGATATAAATCTAATTATCACAAGAAATTAGCGTATATATCTTGATTGCTTAAAGCTTAGTGAGTCTCATCAGATTGAATAAAACTCATAATACTTATATAATTCTTAAATATCTCTAATATTTTTATTAATAACTCCTTCATATTAGTAAAAATCTTAGACCTGACCAATGAGCTGTGAGAGTGGTCCTCTTGATCGACTCTGTGAAACGTTGTTAGTATTCCTCTTGATGACGGCAAAACGCGTATAGTGCTCGCAAAGCGGAGTATGCCGGATGAGACTTTGATTGTTTAACTCGCTTCTGGAGATGATCATGCCTAATTATATATTTTCTTTTTATAGCGTGCTCCCTTTTATAATGGTGTTCAGTAGGGACGACGGAGAGTCGATCATGAGATGGGAGCGCTTCTCGTGATCCCCGTACGGGCGTCCGATATATTCTGACTCTTCTCTAGTGTGGCTTCTCGTGTCGTGGCTCCGATAAGAGCTATTCTATAGGTTTTTAAAAAAAAATTCAACCTATTTCTAGTAACACTTGCGTTGCTCATTGGATTTGAAGGAAAAATACGTGTCATTTTCGAAGTATAAACTAATTTCGCTCTTTCAACATTTTAACAATTTATTTTTTAAAAACGTTTATTTTTTTAATTTTTTTATTTAATTTCGCGGTAAAAAATGTCTCTGATTATACATATATTTATTTCGTGTAGCTGTTATAGTTTCTAGTTACATGCGTGTCTTTCGGGATGCTGACCGTAATAGTACTATTATAGCCGCGGGTAATCTATTAAATTCACTGGTAATGACTCACGACAGAAATCACTCAATATGGAGTTATTTTTATTAATATATATTATTAATATATATATATATATATTATACTATATATAATATATTATATATTAATATATATATATAATTTAATATATAATTATATAGATATACATATATATATATATTTTGCAGGAACAATTATATAATTGTATAATAATTACATAATAATAGAACAAGGCTCGAAACATTATTGTAAGATGAAATAAATTCAGGTATTTGGATTTAAATATATATATATATTAGCTTTAATTTTAACATATAAGACTCAACTATAATATATCTAACTAATATAACCCTTATATTATATGATATATATAATACTATTGTAGCATTAATTAGGGATTATATATCGTTTATAATATAATTTAATATATTATTGTCTTCTGCTATCAGTATAATTCCCAAGGATTAAAGGCCTGAGTGATCCCATACAAAAGTTGACTTCCCTCGTTTATCTCGGTTCGTCCGCTGTCTCTGTGCTTTACCGAATCTCTAGATAATACTCAATCATAATTAGTGGCGTTTTTAGTGGAACTCGTTGTTAGATTATAGAGCGATTATGGTGTTAATTTGATCATGAAAATTGTGTTCATATTTTAGTACTAGATACATACTCAAATTACAGCATAGACTTCAGAATGTAATAGTCGCATTATGTTATCCGCATCAAGCTTCTATATATTATTTTCTCTGTTATCACTTTACGTGTGTGTGATAAAAAGATAACGCAATATCTGACGCGAAAATATAGTGAAATATAAGATATTTTCTATTCATTAGCTCATATAATATCAAACTGTACTTACTTCTTGTATAACACAGAATAGTCTCTATTATACTTTGATCGCGCGACAACTACATTGAACATTCAATATATCAATGGTATAGTTTAAGTTAAAGTCACAATTAATATGCATATGTATTATTTATTATTAATAATAAATTACATATTTCTAGAATAAGAAAATTAATACAGATTATTCGTTTTTTTCAAAAAGTTTAATAAATTATGGGCCCAATATTATTATATATATATAATATATATATTATATATATATATATGTATTTATTATATATATATATATTATATATATATATATTTATATATTATATATATATATTATATATATCTTATATATAATAATATATATATTATATTATAATATATATATATTAATATATATTATATATTATATTAATATATAATTGACATCATATAGGTTCTACATACTATTAAACATATCATTAACAATCCACCATTAACATTAAGATCCAAATACAATGATGATTTGCATTTACTAAAAGACCAATTATGGTACTTATTGAGGAGTAGATGATTCTACATAGCTTTCTTTATTATGTATTGTATAAGAGGAAAGATATGATCATTAGATTGACTTATCTATTTTTAAGCCTAAACAGTAAGTAAGTCTGTAGATATTCACATCCTAATAGGAACCTGATATATCTTTCCTACCATTCACACTTTTAATTCCTGTATTGGAGAAACCGCTCTACCTTTGGTTTTACCTCACTGTAATCTCCACAGTTGTTTGGATATTTAGATATTAAATAAATTGGATATACCTTAAAGATAATATGAATCTTTTATTTATAAATTGAACATGTTTAGCTAACCAAATGCTGTAATAGTTTCTATGCAGCAGTTAGACTACTACATAATATTCTGATTAAATCTGGTATATTTGGTGACGATTTTTGTCCATAGTATTATAATTTGTATCAACGATACTCACAGATCTGAAAGAAGAGCAAGAATATACTCTTCTATCTTTGTTATCACGCATAAATATATCTAAGTGAATATTGAGGATATGCTAAAAGTTTTCTAATTATTTTTCTAGACTCAGATTAACGAAGATTCTGATTTCTTAATATTTATAACGTCATACTTATAGTTTTTGATAATGCATTTTTCAGATAAAAGATAACAAATGAATATGTTAGTGCCTTATTAAATGGCTGGTAAAGAGCGAAAAATATTTCTAATTCTGGTAAGTAATAAACATTTTTTATTGGTTCGATTAGAGGGTGAAACAAAACATTGGGGATGAACTGGTTCAAGTTCATTTCTGATCGGCATTGCATCGTGTGTTAGTGTTCCTTATACTTGCTTACGATACATTGTCGACCATAAGATAACATGTTAATCAAATGAAACATATAGGATATTTGTTAACCTGACTTTGTTTGATACTAACTTCAACTGCAGATATTACTTATAAAAAGAGATACGACTGAAAAAGACATAATTTAATTGTATTGAACATAAAAGAACCACTTTCTTTCTCAAATGATAAATCGAACATTTTTCTGTGAAATATAATGTATCATTCTTAACTTACATGTCTTATCAAAATCTTCAATATATGTTGTGTATTCCATAAGTTCTCAATAACCAACTTCTCAGAAAGATGCTTTTGGTAATGATTCTGTATCTCAGAATTCTCAGAATAAAAAAATTACACTTCTGTAAAAGGAAATGTCTTAAACTTGCACCTAAGCTTCATCTCCGCTGATTGTGTAACATCCATCTGCATTTAAAAATGAGTTTCAAGAGATTCTTTCTTCATAGCAGGTTCTCTACTTCTTGAACAGATCCCTTGTTTTCTAGTTATGTGATTTCTTATAACGTTGGATGGGATATTTTGAATTCGTTTAATGAGCACTCTCACAATATTGCAGTAAGTAAGAGATTTGGTATGTAAAAATCACCACCATCTTTCTGTTGAGAAATCATTGTTTCCGTATATACATCTCCCTCTTCAAATCGCGATTGGCGTATTGATCCGGAATATATATGGTATTGTCTCTTGAATATCTTCAAAAATGCTGCTATCATACTGAAGCAAAGCGTGAGCCCAATCTCTGTTAGGCTCCCATTCATAGATGCTCTACTTCTGATGTTTTGCAATACACTTTGGACCCCAATTCTCTAGCTGCCAAATTGGTTCAAATAGTTTGAATCACCCTAACGCCTTGCAGGTCAGGTCCCATCTCTCTTGCAATGTGCGCTTTCAATATCATAGGCGGCTCATGTATAGCAACTACATATAGTGCCTTTGCCTGGCTGATTAGCAATAATAGTTTCTATGTTCACCTCGAAGTGTGGAGGTCGAGGAAGTTTTCGTCCTAGATGATCTCGGGAAAAAATCTGTTTAATCTGATACGTTCAGGAGAGCAGTCGCGGAGGTGGCCCGGATGGCTTCTCTGGTTTTCTCACTGCGCAGACTGGGATCTTGATTGTCAGGTGTTGGCTGCTGTTCTCTTGCTGGACTCGATTTTATTACTTAAGTTCACGTAAACTCTCTCATAAAATACGCTCACTGCATATGTAATCTTTTCTTCAGGCCACTTAGAGTTCAGTTCCACGCACACATAGTACCTAGTATATATTAGAAAAACATTTCCTTGAAATTCCAGAAAAAAGAGTGTAAGAACAAAGACTAATCCTGATTAAACCAATTCGCTGCATAACTATCTGTCTAAAGTTCTCGCTCTAAAATGTGAGAAGTAACAGATCCGACACTTGATTTTCTGCTTCCGCCTCTAGATGTCTCTCATGCGTATAAGAATCCTATAGAAACGGCGTAGCTCAGAAATTCTTGTCTTCCTTTTGCTCAACAATTCATTATCCTTAAATTTCTTAGATTCATTCTTCACATAACTCGCATACTCACGTTTTGCTCTAGTTCACGAACTTGCGAGCGAGCCAGTAAATAGAGGTGCTTTATTCTCGTCGAAGTCTCCAAGCGTTTCGATGCTTCTAACTGGCGATATACTCCAAAGTATATGCCAACTATCGTTCACGTATTTGATTTTTTTGTGTAACATAAGGTTGTCCTGTCACTAAGTTATTCTGATTCATGTTCGGCAGAAAAGTAGCCTTTCGCGGATGAGCACATTCGAGACAAGTGGTGTCGAGAGCCGCGCATATTGTGTGTACTTACTCAAGCATTTGCCTGAGCTTTATAGCTCATAGCTGTCATAGACTAATTCGGGGTTTTAATATTATGCAAGTCGTTGAAACAATAGGCAAAAATATACTAACTCGTACATGACACTACTCTGTTATACCTATTTATATAGGAGTGGTTGCTCTAAACTCACGAATTTAAATAACTATATAATATTGCTTTACTTAATGTTAGTTATTTTACTCATCTCAAATCGCTCTAAATTTTAAGTTTAATAGTCATGTAGTTATAGTAACTATAATGGTGGCCAGACCTTCTTTCTTCTTCTTCTGTTAAATTGTATGGTGTTCCTTACAGGGTTCTGTCTATTTATACCTATCTAACTTATATATATGTAACTTTATACTCTCACTTTTCTCACATATACGATCTCCTCACTACTGCACATTCCTATAATCATTACTATATATCTATAATCACTATATATATACTTACTCACTTCGTATGTCACTCATGATGATAGTATTACGCACCTACTACATATCTTCAAACGATCATTTCAATTCTTGTACTTATCTCACTATATTCTTTGAGTTACTTCTAGAACAATCTGCATAAAATCGTGTATATCTTTATCTTTTTAACCGAATCGCGTGTTGATTTACCGTACATGTTTTTTCTCTCGCTTTACAAATTAAGCGATATGTATATATACTACGAGATATAAGGATTTTTATCCGGTGGGATAATCGTTACTTCAAATACAATCATTTAGATATAAATTTATAATTTATTATTAATATAAAACTCTAAATCTCTCTACAATAATCTCTAGTATATACTACTTACTATCTAATAAACTACTACTTACCTTATAACTTTAATCCTTATCTATATTATATGTATTCTCAGTACAGATTACTTTATCTTGTCGGTGTAAACCTCGTCCCATTATGTTAGACAATATGGAGTTCAGTTTCGACACCTAGTAATGTTTCACGTTGTTTAGGTCTTCATCCCCAATCAATAAACATTGGACAGTGACAAAAATGTCCTGGGAAAATCCTCACGCTAGTGCTCACACGTTCTAGCTTTTCTTCAATAAATATGTTGGGTTTATATCGTGTTTATTGACAGTTCACCAGAAATGTAGGGGGGCCGTGCTCTGAAGAGCAGATTGTTTTTTCATCTGTGAATATAACCTTGGACAAAAAGTTTATATCCTTGTTCTATATTCTCTGCAAACGAAGCGTGCTGCTGTGTGCTCTCAGGTTAGTGTTTGCTTCACTGCGGGGTCTAGTGGTGTATTCATAAGCGTGCAAATCTCCGGCCGGATTGTTCAAGCGGTTGCTAGGGCGGCCTAAAGAAACTGGGATTTTCTGTTTAGACCTGCGCAGACTTTCTTTTCCCATCTCAGGTTCATACTGGTTAATTACAGCTCATCGTACATAGGGTTGATTGGTCCTGGTATTTTAAATGGATTCTACGGGTCGCCCACTAAATATTTCCTGATCTCATTCTCGGCTAAGTTTGTGTGTCTATCTCAGGACTTTGACTATCAATATGTACAAATTAGCCTCTCTCCTCATGTCTAGCAACCCATCGTCTTACAGTCGATACGTGTATCCCGAGGTCTCTTGCTATTTGTTCTTAATTTGTCTAGATTCAAACAAAGCTAGTATCCTTCTCCTTCCTATTGAGAGATATAGCTTCAAAACAACTGCCGGGGTATCCCATTACTTCTGATATTACAGCAGATAACTGTAGTTGGTGTCGTGACTCTACATCCAATCGACATTGAACTTACATAAAAGATGTGACGATTGTATGGTTTATTATTTAGATAACCAGGTAAACAATCGTACACCCACAAACGCATGTCTTTCCTTTCTCGCGCAGTATTATAGCACACACAACAACACACACTCACATTCATCTATAAATACCCACATACATTATATATATATATATTCTATATATATTATATTATATAATATATATTATATATATATATTATATATATAATATATATATTAATATACAGTAATTGTCTAAGGAGATGCACCTCAATCGTGCATGTTTTTAACCCAGACCCTATGAATGTTTATGCAAGCTCTGTAATGACGTAGCAAACTAGATAAGTCATATGGAGATAGAGCACTCATATGTATTTTAGAAAAATAGCTTTTATGACCCTTTTACGTACGCTCATATTCGTGGGAAGGTAGCGGGCTCTGGTCCGTCAATCTCAAGACTCGAGACTTTTGGACAGTTGGGTTCGAGATCGAAGAAGGAAGAGCCAAGAAGGCACGATGATGAGAATCAGAGAGAGAGAGCTGTTGAGCCGCAGAGAGTACGAGAGATGAGTGTATAGCCAGAGAGAGAAGAGACGATGAGAGAGAGACGAGAGAGACGTAAGCGATGTGAAGAGAGAGACCGCTAGATGAGAACTATGTGAATGCAATTGTCATAGAATTGCGGCCGTATAGCAGTTGGTGCTTTATCTTTTTCTATAGATACATCTGTGTATTGGGGTTGTTAATTAAACCGATACCGAGAACACGATACGCATAAGGTAATCGCATATTGACCTGGCGGTTCAAGGTGCATCCGATGGGAACTTGTCACTCCCGCGTACGCTCCACCTTTACGCGTCCTCAGATAAGCTCAGAGGGGTGCTTTGTGTCTGTGTACTGCGCACAATAGCAGTTTTTGTCGTTGATATTTGGGAACAAAAGTAAACTCCTTAGACTATAATCGATTGAGGTGTCTAATTCCTAATCATTTTACAACAGACACTTAAAAACAAAGATGCGGCAATCCGTATTTTATGATAAAGTGACTTTGTATCTAAACTAGAATTTCAATGCCACAATTGAAAGTTTTAAAGGTCTATAACTTTTTTTTTCTAAATACTTACGTAACGCCTTTTTCTTTCTATTCATAAACCTTGGTTTAAGTTGAGCTGTGATTTATTTAAAATAAATTCGTTTATGTGGAAGCTCTGCTAATATTATCTATATATATATATATTATACATATATTTTACTGTTCTTGTTGTATTTCTCTATTTACTCTTACTTGTTTCATGCTATGAATTTATAATCTCTTATCTATAACGCACGTTCTAAAAGCCTTAGCGTCTGTGCTCTTATTCATTCGTAATTTTAATGCGTTAGTTGTTTTACATTATCTTAGATGCTGCGATGGTAACACCTATATACTATACTCCTTTTGAATAGGGTCATATATATCGTCACCTTATGAGTTAGGTATGGCCTGACATATTACACCTGTATAAAATTAAAACTAAATACAAATAAATAAATAAATATAAAAAATACAAAAAAAAATTAATAAAATTTATCTGTGACTGAAAATAAATAATAATTTGGAGTAAATTTGTATTGGTGTAAGTATACCAATCATTTCAATACATTTCGGTTGTTTAAAACGCGTGACCTGAAAGTAGAGTGTGGAATATTACTGTTCAGATTTAGCGTGGAATATTTTATTATTCTATTACCTCCTGACTATCATATATTATACTATTACATTTACTAATAATAGGGATTTTTATATCTGCTCTGTTAAGTAATATGTCTAGTATACTCATATTTATATATATATATATATATATATATATATTTTATAGTTATGTCCTGGTGTTATATAAGTCAATTAATTGATTGCATCATTTCGGGGTGGTTCCGGTGCTTACTAAGCTTCTGGCTTTTGGAGTAGGGTTAGAGCGATAGCTAAAGGCTATAAGAGACTTTATATATACTTAAACTATAAGGTCCTCCCTTCTTCCTGAATGATATTCAGCCTTGATTCCTCTTTCAATGCGACGCTGGTCATTAGGACGTTTGGCATTAAGCAGGCACTTGCATACTATATCAATATCTAGCGCTATAGGCAATATAAGGCAATTTATAGCTAATATCGGTTAATTGAATTAGCAATCTTAATGCCTTATAAAATACTTATATCATGAACTTACATAAGTACAAAACGAAAATTAAAGTTTAAGTAGTAATATATAGTTATAGATCGTTATTTAGAGTTTAGATTTTAAAACTACCGTATTAAAAAGCTCAATAATTTTTGTTGTTTCTTGTCTGGAATAATAAATATAATTTTAGGACGGTAGGAGCGTTTATTTAATACTCAATTAATAAAACTTATACCTATAACTACATACAATATATAATTATATAATAATATATATATTAATTATATATTATTAATATTATATATATTAATATATTATAATATATAATATATTATATATATATATTATTAATTTAATATTAATATATTAATATCATATAATATATATTATTAATTATATATAATATCTAATCATTATATATTAAGGTCTCTATAATCTGTATTTTTTAACGACTTAATTCACTGTTCAGTAATATATTATGCATTATTTCTTTTTAATAGTCTTTAATAATTTTATAATAATAAATTGACTACTTAAATTTCCATAATTATGCTAATTATCTTAACAATCTTAGAAATTATTATCAAAGTGTGAATACATCAATAACCTATAGTGATAACCATTCGCACATTCTTATTACTCTAACAACTCAATAGTTATTGAATAATTATCACTATTAATATTTAAATACATAATATTTTATGCAATTAGGGTAATTATAACATATTATTAAGTTTTAAATTCTAATTAATATAATATGTATTTAATGAAAAATCCATTACTTTCATAGTTTAAACTTATCGATAACATATTACTTAGCACATAAAATATATATCTACCAACAGATATAAGGTTTCATATTTGGAATCCACCAGCTCATTTATAAAGTTATAAATGATGATCTATTTATAATAAAATAGAGGTATATGTAATCATAAATAAATATAAGTTAATATATCACTATGAACATTGCTCTATCCTCCATTATAATAAAGTGTCCTTAAATTTAGTATACTTAATATATAAATACTATTAATATTATATTATATTATATTATACTTACTATATATATATATTAATTAAATAATATATATATATATATAATATATATATATATATATATTATTATATTATTATAATTTTATAGTTATATATATGGTTACTATCTAGAGATATATACCGACGATATATATATAGGGGACAGAATAGTATGGGGGTATACATTAGTCTTTTTATTACTAATATAACCCATAGGGGGGGCGAGGAACTATCACTACTATAAGCGACCATTATATGTATATATATATAAATATTATAATATATATTATATATATATATATATATAATATATAATATATATATATATAATATAATATATAATATATATACTATATATATATATCTATTATATATATTATATATTAATAAATATAATATAATATATATATAATATTATATATATTTATTATATATATATATATATATACATAATATATATAAATATATATATATATATATATATATAATATTATTATATATATATCTATATATATTATATATATATAATATATATATATTGGTGGTGTGTGGTGTGTGTGTGGGTGTGTGTGTGTGTGTTGTGTTTTGTGTGTGTGTGTGTGTGTGGTGTGTGTGAGAGAGAGAGAGAGCAGAGAGAGAGAGAGGAGAGAGAGAGAGAGAGAGAGGAGAGAGAGAGAGAGAGAGAGAGAGAGAGAGAAAGCTAAACACCAAAAATAACATAACAGAAAACTGATTCCTTATCAAGAGGTTTCATGAAAACAAAAATATTTTAATAGCAGTGAATAATGAATAATTTATACTTCATGTATGAAAAAAGATAAAGAGAATAGTAAAAAAAAGAAAGAAACACTTTGATAAATTATACCAGCATATATCAAGATAAAAGAGTTGAATTTTGCAAATAAAAAAAAAGATGGAGGTTGGTGAGGGTGCAGGGGAGGGGGTGGGGGGGAAAAACCAAATGGCACCGAAACATTGATAAAGGACAACAAAAAAAGAAACCATTACTAAGTATTAATGAGCAGGGGGTTCCAAAATAACCCTCCTCAATTGAACGAAAGGATTTTGTTTCAGGTCTTTGACCTTTAATTCAAAATCCGAATCTAAAAAATGGAGATCCTGAATTCTATAGAATCGTTGGTTTTAGAGCAGAATCCAATAAATCAGTACACCTTCCGACCAAAACGGAACCCAATCCATTTTCGACAGTCAAAACTGGCGGTTTACCTACTTGGGTATTTAATCGGATATTCGGTCTATACTCACTTAATATTATATTAATATGAGTTATTATTATGAATACTATCTAACTATGACTCACCTATATATATATACTATATCATAATATGAAATAAAATAACTCATATATATATATATATATCTATGTAATAATATAAAATTTTCTAATACTTATAAAATTAGTTTCATTTTAAATAAAAAATTAAACATATTTTATAATTTTAAAAGCTGCCTGTCCTTGTATAAATTATAATTTCTATATAATATCTTATATGTTATTATAGTTATAATCAATACGGTTACACTCGACTAATATATTAATGTATAATAAACATAAAATTATACATAATAAAAAAAAGTTAAATACTATTATGTAGACGGAGTATCGTAATTTACTAGGAAAAGTGATATCCACTTATATATCTTTTTAATTAGAATTTATCATGTTCAGTTATATACATAAAATTAAATAATTAGATAAGATATTTTTAGTGTTCATTATAATATATCATAATTAATAAATTTAACGATAAGAAAATAATAATAATAAATATTAATAAAATAATTAAAATAAAAAATACAAATATAATATCAGACGTTACATATAAACAGTCTTCAAATAAACAGACAAACATGTCCTATAATCTTCTATTATTTTTCCTTCCATTTATAAAACACCAGAAAACATTATATGAATAATTAATATAATTATTATAATAAATATAATTATATTTATAATAAAATTAAAATAGAATAATATTAAAAAGGAAAAATGGACAAGTTGTATTGTAGCAATAATAAATTAAATTTTGTTGAAAAAATAATTAAATTAAATTATATATAATAATTAATTACATAGCATTAATAAATTTATCATTTATAAACATCTTCATTCAGAAATCTGGAAAAAACACAATCAATAAAATCTAGATACATCTTTTATGATATACAATAATAATATAATTTATTCTTTATAGATTTCCCCAATTCCAATCTGAACTTCGAATCACGCAACTTTTGTCTGAGATATAAGGGGGCTAAACACTAATAATCTGCAAAGACAATGTGTGTTTGTGTTCTTTTCTTCTGTAATAGTCTCTCTGCATAAAAATATATTAGTTCACTCACACGAAGCGGTGATATTAAATTTATGTTTAATTATAATTAATGTAAATATATCTACTCAGCCTGATTTTTGAACATTATACAGTATTAAAATAATAGAGTAAATATTACAACTAATAATTAATATTTACATAATATAATCAGGTGATCTTGGTATAAATCTAAAACTTTAGAAACTCTGAGAATTGTAAATATATATATAATACATCTATATAGTATATAGATAAAATATTCAAATATCAATAATAATAATACATGCCGTATATACATATATTACATACAGTATGCATTTAGCAAGCATAAGTGTATACTACATATTGCTATTTATGTAATTATAATTATCTAATTAAATTATATAATGTATTTATACTACATATAATACTATCATTTCAATACATCACATGCTAGCAAATATTCAATAATTAATTTGACTATGTATATAATATAACATCCAATAAAGGGTTAGTAAATATATTAAAAATCAAAATTTGAATTACACTACATTATAATTAACAATGCGTTAAGATTCTCAATCTAATGTCATTACTCATAACGCTTACTCAAATCTAAATAATTAATACCAACTTGTCAACACTAATTATATCATAATAAATAAAATACTTACAAAATATCTAATATATTTAAATTCTATCCATTAATTATCTAAAATATAATATCATTTAATTAGGTTTCCAAAATCAAATTTCATATATAAAATGCTATCTAATATTCTGTTACAATTTCAAACTAAATTTTCTTAAAGATTTAAATTCTATCTATCTATCTATCTTATATAATTCTATTAATACTAATAATAATCTAAATTCTATAACTTAATCATATATTAATCAATAATAATTATCTATCTATTTACCATAGAGTTTCTCTTAAATATAGCAATTATAATATATATATTATCATTAATATTATCGATATAAAATTAATAATTATTACATAAACACACAATTAATATGTCGAATATAGATTCATGATAATAAATAAAATATAATAAACTCAACCTTTCCTATTACTTGACCAGTTTCTATAGCCAACAATAAGTACTAATATATTAAGAATCCGTTAATATTTTGTGTAAAGAATATAATAATAATAATAATAATAATATAATAATTACTAAATCATAATAATCATAATAATAATATATAGATCAAATCTTTTTGGACACTGATGATCTAATCAATAATAATATAGATGAAAGAGGATCGATATGGTAATTTATTAAACATTTAAATAATGAAACTATATAATAATTATTAAATTATGTTCCCAGTTAATCAATAATAATTAATAATAACTCGAAAGTAAAATAATAATTTGAGATCAAATCATCAAGATATCTGGAATAGTAAATAATAATTATAATATTATTTTAGTACTAATAATAATGAAGTCAATAATAGATATAAATATAATAATTAATATTTAATAAAATTATAAAATATATACAAGATAATAAAAAATATTCCAAAATTATTTTGAAAAAAATATATATTGAACATTTTTCAGCAGCTACCACATAAACACTCCAAACTCTAATCAAGATAGCAATGGATATATTATGTAATAAAGAAAATAAATAAATAGATTATTATTTTAAAATATAAAATAGAAAACTTTTCCCAAATTAATGGTAATGTTAAATTTACAATGAGTGGTTAGTAAATGCTTATTTACTTTAGTTAACAAAATAATATAAAATTTGGTGCAATAGATTTTATGAAAGGTTTGCTGGTAACATTTTCATTTTTGTTAAATGTTACTAATAATAATGAATAATCAATAATTATAATGTAAATAGTAAATATAAATCAATGAAATAAACATAACAATATATAATACTAATAGCAAACCAGAATAGGAAGAGTTTGATAATAATTAAGTAAATAACATTTACATAGTTCATTTTTTTTTATTAATAATAAAATAGATATATTAATATGTAGTGGTTAATTGTGTTTTAAATGATATAGCAAAATAATTGTAACTAATGTTCATAAATCAACAATAATATTAAAAAAAAATTGGTGGCAAAGTGTAATTGTATTTTAAAACTGTTTAAGCAAATATAATCGATGTACTAAAAGCATAAATGTTTGTGTGCATATATATTTAATTTGGATATAATAATATATTTTTAGTATTTGATTTTCCTTTTTTTTGTATAAATAGATAAAATTATTTCTTTTATAAAAATATTAATTAAATTAATAATAATATTTAATAATAAATATAATAATCATAATAATAATAATAATAATAAATAATAATAATCCATTAATCATTAATAATAAATAATCTAAAAACAATAATAAAATTCATTTATCAACTTATATCAGTCGAACTTATATTATTTTTATGGAAACAGGTAAGTTTTAGAATGACAAAATGTGGAATATAAAAATATAATTTATTATAATTTTAATGAACGATGAAGAGTAAAATTTCAATCTATTTCATGAAAAGAGAATCAAACATAAGTGTGTTAGTTAATTAAGTTTAGTGGATTTTAAAAATAAATATCAAATCTAAAGATAATAGTACTCTATGAATAACTTTATTAGATAACAATCGGTTAGAGTAAAGAAAAAAATTTTGATTTAAAGTTTTCTAGCCATAATAAATATGATAATAATCAAATAATAATAATAATAATATATATAATAATAATAATATAATAATAATAATAATAATAATCAATAATTCTAAACTAATTATTTAAAAAATAAAGATTTAAGAATAATTACATAATTATATATAATAATAGAATAAAATAATAAATTATATAATAATACAATTATAAATCAATAATAAAGGCATAACATAAATGAGTAATGAATCAAACTTATATATATGCAATTGTGCTTAATCAACATATGAGGTGGGATCCAAATTATATAATATTCAAGGAAGGTAAGTCAATAATAATCATAATAATAAATCATAATAATAATCATAAAATGAATATTATAATCATAAAAAAATGAAGATGAATTAATTTGAATACGAATACTAATGATAATTACTAGGGAAAAATAATAATACAATAATAAATGAGAGATATAAATAGAGATAACTAGCAAAATCAAAGGGATAAAGGAAATAGACATAAATAAGTATAAGAAATATGCACAATAAAAATATGCATAAATAGCAAAGAATAGAAATAAAAGAGTCATAAATAAATAAGCATTCAAATATATTAGTACACACTCATAGTATAATTAATCTAATGAATCACTGATAACATATAGCTGATATGATATTTATGTATCAAGTAATTTGACTAACGCCAATAACAATAATATGAATAGAATAAAATAAGGTCATATATTTATATATAATATATAAATAATATAATATATACTTAAAATTAATATTATATTATAATAATATATAATATTAAGTAATATTAATTAAATAATACTAATATAATAATAATTAATTAATATAATTATAAATTAAAATAATTTATAAATAATTATAATAATTATAATTATAAAATAATAATTATAATAATTAAATAATTAAATAATCATAATCATAAATATAATTAGTAAATAATAATACTAATAACAGTAATAAATATAAGTCATACTACACATAAATTATACTTAATTAAATAGTAATTCAGGCAGAAATATTAATTATATGTATATATATAATATATTAAATATAATTATATAAATAATAAATAATAATAACAGTCTATTATAAATAATCAAAGTGTGTTTAGTATTGAGTATATATTAATTATATTAAATAATTAATTAATAATTATAATATAATATATAAAATAATATAATCTTAATATATATATAATAATATAATAAATCAATATAAATTAGATTATATATATATAAGCAGCAATAATATAATAATAATAATTAAATCGATCAAATAATAATTAATAAATAATAATAAATAAATTAAATATATAAATTAAAATGGATATTATATATATAATATTATAATTAATATAATAATAATATATATAATATATATAAATAAATTAATATAAAAATAATAATAATTATATATATATAAATTAATTATAAATATTAAATTTTAATTAATCAATATATAAATATTAATAATATAATAAATAATTAATAATAATTAGTTATAAATTTACTATAATATTAAATAAATTAAATAATTATATAATTATAAAATTAAATATAATAATAATATAATAATAATAATATATAATTAAATAATATAATAATAATAATAAATAATCATATATAAATATAATAATATAATATATATTATATATATATTATATAAATAGGTATGTTATACAAAGATATGGTTAAGAAGAGATAATTTAAATATAATATCTAATTATTAATAATATAATATACCATATAAGGTCAGCAAATTTCAATTTGTATGATTCACCAGTTATTAATATATATATATTATCTTATAATATTATAATAATAATAATTATAATTATATCTTTATATTAAATCTTTTAATAAATAACAAATATAAAATAAATAATTTGCATAAAATTTTTTCAAAAAAAACATAATTAAAAGCATAAATATTAAAATAAAAATCGATTAATCGATAATATATATATATAAGATGTTACAATAAAGCTTTTCAGAAGGATATTAACAAATATTAGAGCAAAGGTAAAATATATGATAGATAATACTATAGATGGATAGGAATGAAAAAAGTAACGTTAATATAATATGGGAGAAATTGTGTGAAATTTTGTATAACCTCAGTATAGGATAAGGGAATCTAAAAATAATATATTGACTCACGTACCGCGAAAAATCAATCCTGAATCATTGGATAACTTATCACAACTTTATACTCAACAATATATAGTTTTACCTGTACTAATAATTTAGTTTTTCAATATGATTAGTCAATTTGCAATAATAGAAATAAATTCATAATAAAGTAAGCATTACACTCACGAATATTACTAGATCCTTACATCTAGAATACAATATTTCACACTCCTCACATCACCACTCAGACTGATGTGAGATAGAAGTTTTACATAGACACATGCATAATATACCTATTCAAAAAAAAAGAAAACAGGACTAATAAATATGAAATGCGATAAAAAACTTATTATTACATTAATGATCATAATTAATACTATAATATGAAATTGACAGAGACGGAGTACAAGTTCAGTTACTTTTTTTTCAAATAATTTAAATATAATGTGATAGTAAAGTATAGTAATGAGTACTTAAAACAGTATAATATACTATACATAAATTCATCACACATTATGAAATAATAATACATACACTATCAGACATCCACAAGAATTAATGATATATTCAGTAAGGATTAAGATATCTGAGTTTTCTCTGTAAGGAAATTAATTGTGAGATTACATGTATAAAAAATACACAATAAATTTATAAAATAGTAATAAATCCATTCGAGTAAGTAAAATCAAAATTTATGAGTCACAGTCTACTCCTAATCTAATAATCTACATTATAATAATACCACTAAATAATTATAGCAATATAGAATAGGAAGTTATGGTAAATTCGGACTATTATTATATTAGATTAGAAATGGCCAATCATGATATTGGGAAACATGGTCTTGGTGTGCAAGATGCAAAGAAGGAAAAGTTTATAAATAGAGAATTATGATATTCGGCTGGAGTTCCGTTGATGGTTTATTCTTAATTAGAAATTTAGTTTATATTTATAGATTATCAAGGAATTTTTCCATTTTTTCTAAATGCACTAAAACGATTTACATTAAGGTGTTTTTCTACTGGATATATCTTGAAGTTTTTAATTGGTTGGCAATATATAATATTACTTACACTTTATCTATTTTGTAAAGAATATCAACTCATTTAGTCATCTATGACTTATTTACTCATATGATCATATTCATCTACTTGATCATACTGCTAGCATAATTCTCTTACAGATTTTTAACGCTTTCATAGCAAAGGTAAAAGTGCTACGATATAGAAACTTAAAACTTGGCAATAATTTTTACTTTTTCTTTTATTTTTCATATAGGTCTCAGTGACTTAAATGAAAATCGAAGAGAAATTTTTGAAGATACTGAACCAGTTAAATGGACGATGGATAGTAACTAAAAATAATTATAAATAAATAATTAATGAAGAATGATATAAAAACTAGTTAATTTAAAATAATTCATATTTAATTAAGTAATTATTATAAGATTTCTGAAAATAAATGAAAAATAAAACTATTAAATAATAGAGTATATCTAATATTGTATTTCAAACAAAATAAAAATAACAAAATAAAACAGTTGAAAATATTAAAGTAATTCGTAGTTTATAATTAATACAATTATAATATACTAAAAAAATAATTATTTTTTAATTAACTGTTAATATACATTAATTAATAATTATTATTATATTATAAATAATAAGAATATAATCGATATTAATATATAATTAACTCAATATAAATATAATATTTAAAAAAATCAATAATTAATACTAGGAATAATATGACTAATTGATATAGAGAAGTGAAGATATATCTTAATAAGGAATCTGACTGGTGATAATCATATAATGAATAATATAATGAATATATATTAAATACTATAATAATTAATAATATGCATATTATTAGTATAATGATTATAATAATTAATATAATAATTTATATATATAAATAATATATCATAATAAATAAATTTAATATTTAATTAGTTGATAAAAATTAATTTTAATAAAAACTTACGTAATTATAAAATCTTATTGCAGAATAAAGATTATAATAAATCAATAAATAATATAAATAAACTTAAAATTAATAAAGTTAATATAATAATATACCAAATATATAATATACTTATGTGTGGGTGATAATGACTTATTGTATAAATTAAGAATATCTTATATAATAATAGAAACATTATTGAAATAACTATGTAATAATGGTATACAATCTAATGAATATATAATTATTATGAATTCATAAATAATAGAACATTGGTGGATTATTTAAAATAACTCATAAAAAATTAGTTTATTAATAAAAATTATAATAGTATATAATAATAATTAATAATTCACATCAATAAGATAACTTAATTTTAGATTGTTTAAAAACAGACGTATATTTTTAATGAAATACCTGTTGTGGTGTAGTATAATAGATAGAGATGTTGTGTGTGTAGTTGTGAATTGTGTGTATAGTTGTGTGATTATATGTGTATGATAATTGATATGTGATAGATGATCGGCTAGTGGTAATGAAATTTAAGTTTACAGCCATGACTGCGAAACGAATACAATCAATCATATCCCCGTGAAAGAAGTCTTATATTTAAAATAAATAAAAATGAGAAAAGAAAATTAGTAAAAATGTAAAAAAATACTGGCTGCATTAGTAATCATAATCACATAATAGAATAATATAAAATAAATAAAATAATATAAATTAAAATAATAATAATTAATATAATATATATTAAATGAATACATATATTAATAAAGAATTATTTAAACAAATTTGAAATATTTATATGGATTTAAATATATAGTAAATAATGAAATTAAATTAAATCAATAAATGAATAGTACTATAATTTAAAAGTAAGTCTTAATAATAGATATTTTAAATAATAAACATCCTAAGAAATGTTTATATTACATATAATTAAACGAATATCTATTATATATTTTTATATAAATAAATAATTTTTTAAATATATTAATATAGTAAAGATTGTGAAAACCGTTAATAAGTGATACCGTTAAAATTAATAACAATGAAACGATTATAAAACATGATAATAATAAATAATAATATTAATAATAATAATAATAAGTTAAAATAATTCCTAATAAAATATAATAATAATAATAATATAGTAATAAATAAATAATATATAATAATAAATATATACATAGATTAACTAATGTTTACTGTAAAAATACACAAAATTAGAATTACAAAACATTCAATTTTTTCCAACAATAATTATAATTAAACGTCTGTACAAGTAATATGATTTTTTAAAATAAATATAGTTCAAATAAATCACTTCATTAGTAATATATATATAATTCTCTCTGTTTATAAATAAATTAACAACGGAACATGTGTAGGAATTTTTTTTCTTCCTTTGATTGAAATATAGCTGATTAAATGATTTCTTAAAATTTATTGAAAGAGAATAAGAGTGTTTATAGTGAATTAATTTCGGGTTAGAACTCCTTAATCGGGATGAAAAAAAAAAACATGTTTTTGAAATTCTGGAGTTAATAACACTTATACCTAAAAATAAGATAGGATAGCAATATACGAAGTAGAATAAAAGACATTGTCAACTAGATATTAGATAGAAATATGAAAAAGTTTACGTAAGTACTGTAAATATGTAAGAGTATGTACTGGTGGAATGGTAAAATGATAACCCTAACTGAAAGGAAAACAAAATTAATGATCGTATAATTTGATTATCAATTTTTATGGATCTGATATAAACATAAATAATATGTTTTTTAATATATAAAAAAATAATATTACTAAATTAAATTCAAAATTTATCATGCTTTCATCCACTGTTGAAATAAAATAAAATGTTGGTCAGGTCAGATTTTACATCTAGTATCATTCTGATCAAAAAGAATATTTTGATAATAATTCATAGTTAATGTTTTAAATTTAATTAAAATATCTATTTTTAACTTTATATAATTAATAATATTTACAGAAAAAATAATATTTACACGATTATCCGCGATCAATATGAATTAACATATTATAGAAATAATAAGACTAGTCATTGAAATTAATAATGGAGCGCAGCGAGTCGATGTTTATACGCAGTCGAAGGGTGTATTCTAATTAATGCGTAATGACTGGGACGAAGTACACAGATAAAAAATTCCATGTATTGAGTTGGGTAATAAACATAATAAATAATATAATAAATAATAATAATATAATTCGAACATAATAAATAATAATAATAATAATAATTATGTATTTTTGGTGTAATTTACCTATATGAAGGTCAATAAATGTGTCAATATTTGTATCAATATAATAATAATAATAATAATCAATAATAATCATATGTTACGTAATTCGCATTATAATTCGATTCATATATACATTTTCTATATATATTAATAATATATAAACAGATAAATTAAACAATTAATATCTTAAATTAATAATAATAATAATATAATAATATATAATATAATAAATCATATATAATAATAATAACTATAATAATAATAATTACTAATCCAATAAAATAACAACTATAATCAATCATGAAATCATATATAGATAGATGTTCTTAATACAGCATGTTATCTGAGATTCTGAACCTTAAAAAAATAAAATGAGGTATTTTAAAAACTCTATGAAATAAATAAAGTTTATACCATTTGAAAGACACAATACTTTATTTAACATTATAATAATAAATAAAATAATATAATTAATTATTATGTATAATGTATAATGACAATAAATATACGTATTCATTTCAATTGGTAAAGACTAGTAAAAACATAAACACATGATAAAGGTCAAATATTTCTAATAATAATAATTGACTAAATAAAAATAATACACTCAAATTAATAAACTAGATTAATATAATATAATGATATAATAATAATAAAATAATAATAATAATAATAAATAAATAACTTATAAACGGATAGTAGATGAAATATAATCTTTAATTGCAGTTGAGGATTTAAATTATTATCTTTTTCTTTCAAATGATATTAAAATATTAAATCATAATAACGATGCATCTAGACAATAAATTTATTTATTTCTTTATCATATTATTACGAGCAAACTAAAAACGTGCAAGTCCAAAATGGACATTTTAATTAAAATGGATTTTAATAGAGAGGGTATAGGACTAATTCACTACAATCAATAATCACTTTTGAACTGAATCAGATAAACTGGCAAATGAATACAATCAAAAATAATGATTATTATTGATATTTTAACATATATCTCTTACATTAATATAAATAATGCAATAGAATAATTAATAATATAATAATAATAATAATAATATAATAACATAATACATACATAAATAATATTTTAATCAATCATTCAGTACATATGTTATTTATATTTTTAGGTTTATTCTAGGATGCATGGCATCAATCAATATAATAAAGATACGCTAACATCATTAAATAGCCAACCTCATTTTAAGGTGTATTAACGTCAGGTTGAAACAATATGCATAAAAAGCTAATAATAGTATAATAAACATAATATAACAAAGCTGATATTAAGAAATGAGATAAGTCTCAAATGTTAATAAGTTTAGAAAAATAAATGTTACTGTCTATTAAAAAATATTCTTGTATGCACTATAAAGGGATCGAGTACCAATACCCTATACTGAGTTTAATAGTTAACAGCTAATGTTTAATGATCGAAGACACAATCAATTATTTCAAAACTGAATTCCCTACTCCATCACAATCTCAGGTGCCATATTA
Organism: Trachelipus rathkii; assembly: GCA_015478945.1. Lineage (NCBI taxonomy): Eukaryota > Metazoa > Arthropoda > Malacostraca > Isopoda > Trachelipodidae > Trachelipus > Trachelipus rathkii. Next base: position 40,053 of record JABUQX010008538.1, read on the forward strand.
GCGGAGATAGTTTGTGGTCTGCTTGGGAAAAGTAAAATACGAGAATTCTCATTTTTGAGACATTAATCTTACGAATATAATCATAATAAATAATAATAATAATAATAATCAATAATAATAATAAACAATAAATCAATAATAATACTAATAATTCTTATTATAACTCAATAATAATAATAATAACATACATAATAACTCGATCATATAGAAATATTAGATGATAAATTAAAGATTAAAAGGATTTATAATTGAGAAATAGGAAGTTAATCGTCCGAATTCTAACGAAATAAATACGCTATAATAATGAGATTAGCATTACTAATATATCTTAAACATGAGACGATAATAAAGTAAATAATAATAGATAAATCGAAATATGTATTAACTCGTTAATAATAAATGAATCAATATAATATATGGCAATGGGATTATCAAATGATATACATCAAATGAAACAATAATCATAAGTAATAATCAAATAATAATAATAACTAATACCAACAACAACAACAATAATCTTTTAGCTTATCAATTGAAATAATAAATAATAATAATAAATAATTAATATAAATTATATATATAGTTCTTTAAATATATATAAATAATACAATATTCTATTATATTATAATATAGATTATAAAAATAATAAGCTTATATGAATTCAGCTAATATACCTATATAATAAACTTGTTTAGATATATATAGAATAGTATATATAGATTATAAACGTGGGGTAGGAATGCCTCGTTTATATTTATAATAAGAAGTTTCTGCATATTTCTATCGAATAAAATAGTATACAATGGTGATAGTTGGTAAGTTTAGCCTGTAATGATCATTTTTTTAGGGTTGAAGAATTATTTCCAATATCTTACGGTAGTATGACTCTATTATATTTATATGAAGATAGCACCAGTTAGTATTCTAACCGAAGATTTCTCCTTAGCTCTCTATAGCTTAAGTGAATGTCGCCTTTGTCTAAGGTAAGGGAATTTGTGCTACGGGGGCGATTGTTTTGTTTCTTAACCGAAGTGTTGGATATCTGGAGTACTCATAGGATTATCTCGATTGAAAGGTTACACTATAACTAGATAAATCATTTTCCGTTGCAGATTCTTTTGTGTATTTAAAGATATATATCTACTATACAGTTTGAGGATGTAGTAAATAATTTATCGTGAAGAAGTATATTATAAAGTGTTCACTTTAAATAGTTCATAGAAAAATATGTTCTGCTAATTTTTACGTTGGGGTTAATAATTGTGGTATAACAACTTAGCTTGTGTTCGTTCAGATAGTAGAGGTGCCACAGCTCAGAGATATCTTCCACCACACTGTGGGTCGAATAATATACCTATTTTTTTTTTTTTGGCTAATAATTTTACCGCTATAAGTGGTAGAGGGGTGCGTTTGTAGCAGGCGAGTTCGAATCGACTGATATAGTACTCACGCTTCTATTTTTGACAGAGCAAAGACATGACAAAGCCTTGGACAGGCCGACACAGGGTGAGAAATCCTTAGCCAGAGTTAATTAAGGAGGAACGAGTCTAGAGTAAGGAAGCCAGTGTGGACTAAAACAGAGGCGTGCACGGTGGTAAAGTATCGTGGATAGATCTAAAATTAAGCTGAGGAGTTGTTTTTTAAAGATTAGAATAATGTGTATTTTGGGTCGTAGTCCATTCAAGCGGGGCGGAATAGTTAGCATGCCGAGATAGACGTTGAAGGAGATGTGGACAAGATATCGGTGATGTTTAAAAAATAGTGACAGGCGAAAGATAGGAAAGATGGCTGTAGGATGTGATATAATAGGAATGAGACCGCTCATAATTATGTGAGTCCTGTCTGAGGAGGAAAGAGAGAGGCGTGTGTGTACCAGTGTGCAAAAGGGGGGGTAGGACCATATACACCTGGGAGAGCATAGGACATGATAAAGCAGTCATGGTGAGTGGTGGCAGTAGGGAAGTATAGAGCGGCTGCGGATGGTTATATGTGGTTAGATGTAGTGGGTTTGTATATGTGTGTATATGGGGTGGTCTGGTGTGTTTGTGTGTATACATTGGTCTTGCTCAGTGCTTAATACACTTTAGTTGTGATATAGCGCGGTGTTACTCGTGCTATCTTGATTGTGTTATTCTAGGTAATGTTCGGTTTTTTGTCTGGTTAAGATCTTAGGCGAGAGTTGTTGCCTCCTACTCCGCCTATTGTTATATAAATTAGGTCACAAATATTAGTTTTTTTAAAAGTTTCGTTTACTGTTGACTTTATAATCTTTTGTCGTCCTAACGAAGAATTAATGTTGTTTAATTAATTTATCGCGTTCATAGATTAATCCTAGGGATAGTTGAAAGGACTGTCAAATAAACACTTTAGAACAAGCTGCGGTAGCGGGTTATATATATAAGCATATTGAGAGTGTAATTTAATTTAGTGCAATTTATGTGATAAGTCATGTTTGTATATATATATTTATATAAAAGAATATATAGTGGCCCAAGTAATGGAGCCCTGTGAATGAGGTACTACTCACACCTATTGAGTGATATTAAATTGAGTATGCAAGTTAGGCTACGTGCATTAGATAATTAACTGTGTCTCCTTATAGCTGACGTTATTATGTATGTTTACGTGATTATATATATATATATATAGATTTATACTATATATCTGGATATATAGAGTATGATATGTAAATACATACTGAGTAATGGTGGTACGCTTAAAATATTAAGCCGACACATTCTTTGCGTGTTTATTACATATTTCATGACTTGAAATTTTTAATAGTATTATTTCATATATTAAAAGTAATACAAAATTAAGATAAAACTACATATATTATTATATCGTATAATAATATATGACTTATTCGAAGTAACTATTCACTATAATATTACAGTACATATAAAGTTACACATTGATATTTATTTTATTCTCACATTAAAATCATTTAGCTTTTGATTAATTTAAATATATATATATAATATATATTATAGGTTTTTTTTCAGATTAATAATAATAGGAATATTATCTCATAATCGCAATGTTACTTGACTTTTCGACCATCACTCTTGGTTGTATTGTGTGTGCACTGTATCTTTGTGTCTTGAGATAAAAAGTTATGATGCAAACTTGAACAAATTTATTTTTCTTGTAGGTGAGAAACAAGATATAATACTCTTTTCATTGGACAATAATTTTTGATGTTATGTAAATGTGGTGAAGTGCAACAACAATTTTGTACAAACGTACTTTCAGAGTTATCATTATTATATGTAAAACGTTATTTGTAGTTTATTAATATGTCTTAGACTAAGAGTATAATAATAAAAAATTAGAAATTTCGTTAATGAACCAATGGACCATCGATTTTATACATTTTTCGGAACGTAGAAAATAGAGTGGCTTTTCTTCGAAAACCAGCCGTATGTAAAATATTTTGAATGAAGAGCATTTTGAACGCATTTGCTAGAAACAGGTTATGTATGCTGTACTTATTTGACGGGTGGTGTGCGATTAGATAGGATAGTGTGTTCGTGCTTACGAAGGCGCTCTTGGCGGACGGCCAGAATAGGAGAGTACTTACAACAGTTTTAGCAACGAAATTTCGTGAAAATCGAACTGCTGATTTTTGTGCGCAAGTATTTATCTTAATGTGTTTTACAGAACATTTTGGAATCAAACTGTTGTGATGGAGGCTATAGATTTAGAAGTATAAAGATAATATAGAAAGTATGCAAATGGTTAGTAATAAATTATTATTACCAAAATATTGAATTCTTGAACTATTGTGTTATAATGGAAGATATTTGGTATTTGTAAGAAATTTATATAATATTAAAGCGATTTCTGGCCGAGGACTTCCTGTCTATTCAGTATATTCAATTCTATTTTACTCTGCTGCATACACATAGCATCCCATGCCATCCTTCCTCTCCTTACGGGACACAGCATCTTCTCGAAAGTTTGTTTACCTGAGTCTACCATTATCTTTGCAGCTAAGCCGTCCTAAATTCAGGAGTTACCCATTTTACTATTACTCTCGCACGATTTTGTCCTAAGTTTGGCAAAAACGAACGCAAACTAGAGCATTTTCTACGTTTCGTAAGCACAAATGCAAACTCGAAAACGGCTTTATATAAAGCCGTTTCCGTTTTTTGCATTTGTGCTTAGAACTTAAGAAATGCTTGAGTTTGCATTCATATTTGTATTTTGTGAAACTATGCGCATAATCGTAAAAAAATGACGAATTTTGGAAACGCGTTGCTATATGGTGCTCGAAACTATCATGTATCGAATTTATGTGGCCAAAGGTTCTGCCTTCGTGTTGGATCTGTGGTAAGGGACATAGTCGCCGCGCCAGCGAGGCATGAGAGAATCAGCAAGCTCTTGAACGAATCAACAGATAGAAAACTCTGTTCGTTAATGTAATTTTCTTCCAAAATGGATAATGACATACTATACAATGACCTGACCTAGTTGACCTGTACGGTAGTCACACAAGTAGGAAGGTTAATTTTTTGCTCATATAGGTACTAATCCGCGTTGCTATTATTTTTTGTTTTTTATTTCTGTTCTTTTCAAATTGGGTCAAAAATAAAGTATATCACATTCCACAACCATATTTTTAAATTGTTAGATTTTGTTTTTTTTTAGTTTATTCGTGCGAAACCACTATTTTCGTTAATTGATGCTACCATTGCGAACGTGGGTTGGACTTGAGTCTGGTTTGAAACTATCAGCAAAAGGAAACTAGCTTTGGAAATTTTTCTATATTCAGGCCTGATTTTTAAGAAAGTTTGGAGTGTGAGTATTGTTACATAAGTGATACAAAACATGCGCATAATTAGATATAGCTCTCGCTAAGACAATAGGAGCGACTTTTATGTAGGTGTTCTTTGTCTGATATAATTGAGCGCAGCTGGTATAGTATATTACATGTTGCTAACAAGCTTTGTAGTCTGAGCTTAGATCCTATTAATTCTCATTAACCTTCCTTTCTGAGAATTGTTTGTGTCTTTATTGGAAGGAGCAAGTTTTTTTAAATCTCACACATGACGAAAGGTCTATATTAATATATATATATATATATATATATCGTTGCTCTGTTAAAATAAAGTAGAAATATTTGAGTTGGTCCCATTAAATAATTTTTTGTATTATTTTCAGATACCACAAGATAACTGATGAACACTTCAAGGATGAGTATAGATGACCGTATACATAGGAGAAGTTCTAGATAATATTTTTTTATTTAATTACGTGACGTAAGATAATAGTTTTGTTATTAAATACGGTATCTTATTACTGAATTACATAGTTAAGCCCTAATATATTACTATAATTATTATTTCTTGTTTGCAACTTATATACTAGTAGTAGTATACAGTTATAAGAATATAATTCATAATAGGTTCCATGTCAGGCTATACAGGTAGTCGGTGCTGAGAGGTTTCACGTGTAGAATACTAAGGACTCTCTCAGTTTTTGTGTGCTGGCTCTCACGATTTAATTTTGACAAAAACCCATTTCTATAGCGAGATCTTATCATGTAGATATGGGGTCTGTAATTTTACTTTGTGTTCCATTTATTTTCGTTAGGTCTGATGGTTCCGTTGTAATCTTTGTCTGTAATGCTCTCTACATGAAAACATTCAAAATAATCTCCGGCATCATCATAAAATACAATTATATATTAATTACACTACTAAAACTTACCAACATTAATAGATAATTCACGATAATATCTGGCATAACTATAATAATCTACCATTCAACTTCACATTATATCGGATTTCGTATGCCCTTTAAGCTTGGATAAATTTCAATATAATTTGAAATTCAAGAAGTTGACTATGGTCCTGATAAATTCATAATTAGAACGATATTTAAGGAAGGCGGAGATGTGCGGAATAGATGCGACTTTCCTTCATAATCTAATCCACGATGATATACTTTTGAGGGAGTGTGATATCATTCCGTGTATACCGTATCTTCTGTTATTAGTTTTATAATAGGTATTTTTTGTGATTGAGTTAAAATTTATATCATTCCTTCTTAAAACGCTTACTTGTATTTTGCTATAAATATTTTTGTCAGTTCTTTCGTAATATCTTTTCTAGATAACTACAACTCTTATAAACATAATGAATAAAATTTTATATGCATATTTACACAGTTATAAGTTTGTGTTTGTATCGCACCCTTTCATTTGGAGGTGCGATTTGGGAAGATTGGAAACTATTAACAACCTTTATAACAGAACAATACTATATATGGCAGATGTTAAAATTATGCCTTCCTATTGATTCTGATAATCAGCATAAACATATAGAGGAAGGCCAGTTCTGATCTTTCTTAACGTAAATATTCGCTAAGTGCTCTTATGCTTTTGAACGATCACCCAATATGTTTCTAAATTTTCCGTCAAAAGATCTTTGAAACTAGGACTGTCTTCTGCAAACTCGATACACTCTTTCTCTTTCTCATAATTCATTCTTGATATAAAGTAGCAGTCTCAATTCATACATATTCTATCGCGGTATCTCGCTCACGATTAACGTATGGCTAGTATCCGCTTCTCGGGCGCGCTCAAAGTCTACTGGGGATTTCACTTCCCTCATTTTAATCTGAATTTATGGTTTTCCATCCTTTTGGAAACTTCACGCTCGGGAAGGGGGAACCTTGCGTGGTGCCACATCGCTTCCAGCCTTTGGGGTAATCCTTCCTTTTGAAAATCTTAAGACTGTATGTTTGCGACCGGGGTGGGCAGGGCGTCTCTGCATAATAGGTTCCCAGCTTTGGAGTCGAAATTCTCTCGCCACATGGAGCTGCCATAAGCTTGGTTTGTCCGACGTCAGATATAGATTTATGTTTTCTCGTCAACGTGAACAAAGACCACTACGCTATTGATTAGTAAGAAATGAAAAGACACTGTATCCATTATTTACAGAGAAAAACAACACCCACTACTTATCTGCGTTTATATATCTGGACCATATTTATACAAATAAAAAAAGTAAAATTACGAGAAATTCACTTGTGACAGAAGACTAATTAATTGAAAGATATTTTATATTTAAATGTTTAATTTCTTTTATTGTTATACAAATTTTTTTATTGAATCTTCCTTCTGAATTATACGGAACTGCTATTTCAATTCCTGATGAATTCTCTAGCCATGCTCCTAGCTGACGTCAGCTAAGTTTTCGCGAAAGAAATCTAGGTGTGAATGAAGGAAATGTATCTTTAGGAACACACCACAACCCAGTTCCTTGAAGCTTTCAATAAACTTATCTACTAGCTGTTTGTAGTTAGGATCTTTATGATTTAATAAAAATCCATAAACTACACCACGAATTGAACACCAAGCTTATCTTTAATCATTCGCCATCGCCCTTTCAAATTTCTCCGACTTCAACATTGAGTTTATTTGGGGTCCGACAAATATG
>JABUQX010008538.1:62500-67302 GCA_015478945.1 Trachelipus rathkii
TGTTAATGCTGATTTTTCTTTACTTTATGACAAGAAATTATACGACACGTCTTGCCTTTTAATATTAATTAAAAGTAAATATCATTTTTCCTTATGAATTTAATATTTCACTTTACATTGTAATAACTAATATTAAAACATACATAATAGGGTTAATTACATGTTGATTCAATTTTGTTACTTTATATTCCCTTATATACTCTTATGTAAATACTATATATATATATATATAATATATATAATATATATATATATATATATATTATATATAATATATTATATATATATATATATAAATAATATTATATAATATATTATATATCAGAGAGAGAGAGAGAGAGAGAGAGAAGAGAGAGGAGAGAGAGTTTTTTAAAATGAATTACTTTCAAAGAATACATACGAGTAGGAACTTGTGTAAATCTTGTTCAGAAAAACTTAATGGTGTAATGGCTGTTAATGCCAGACACGAATGTCATATTGTTTAATATGCAATGGTTATTTTCTAGTATTTCATTTGTTTTTGTACCATTTAAAAGCTCCCCAAACGTATCTTTGGATTATGGGCAATCGGAGCCTTGATCCTATTCCATGATGAATTGATAAGGAAAACTTTTACCATTTATTACACTTAATGTTTTCTTTATTCTTCATGGTTATAATGTGCTACAGCATAGGAGTATTAGGATTGGGGTCACACCGGATCGTGATGGTCATCAGATTTCTCCCAAACTAAAACGTGAAATATTTAACTTCTTATAAGTGCAATCTTGGTAGATGTGAGAATAGAGTTCGCGACTATCAAGAGTTCACTCCCTTAATCCCCCACCAATACCAATTGCTTTCACATTTTAAAAGTCATTGGTTGCCAAAAACATTGGGGTCAGATCTTGACTTCAAATTTGCTGAGCTCACAACTTTTGAACTCATGGTCCAATTAACCTTATAATTTTAGAAATGGATTCTAGACCAAAATTCACCATATCTAGCAAATTTGAGAAAAATCTGAGGTTGGGGGTGTGTTCGACGCCTTGGTTGTTTTGTAAAAATATTTGTTCAAATGTTTTATGATACTACTAAAGTTAATTCAGAGATGTCAATTAACCTACTACTTATTTTCAGTATTTTAACATGGAACAAGAACATTCCATGACATTATATGTTAACATAAGAAGGTCAAAGTGAGTTTTAATAAACTTTAAAAGCTTTTCCAAGATAATTAGTCGAAAAGGAGTCCTTCCGGAGATTTAAATTTTTTTTTCTGTTTATAATCTGCTATTAATTGTTTTAAATATAATTTCTATTAAGTTTTAACTGCTATAAAATTGAATATTGAAAAAAAGACAATAGAAATAAACACAGAATATAACACAGATAAACAAGCTTCTCAAGTATGATATATATATATATATATATATATATATATATATATATATATATATATATATATATATATATATATATATATATATATATATATATATATATATATATATATAAAAAAGGTATATAAATATATAAATTATATATATATATATATATATATATATATATATATATATATATATATATATATATATATATATATATATATATATATATATATATATATATATAATAAATATATATAAATATATATATACAATATAAAAAAAATTTTAAATATATATATATATATATATATATATATATATATATATATATATATATATATATATATATATATATATATATATATATATATATATATATATATATATATATATATATATATATATATATATATATCAGTATGTTATTATTATTATTATTATTATTATTATTATTATTATTATTATTATTATTATTTATTATTATTATTATCTCTTCCTTTCAGATTAAGTTAAGGTGCGTAGCATACACTGTAACAGAAAAGTAGTAGAACATGAGCAAGTCGAAGAGAAAGCCTCCCCCCTTCCTTTTGCTGTCCCCTCCATGCCTGTAAATAAGAACTCATTGCAGTAAGAAAAATTCACCCTAGGGTTTCACGAGACTGCACGGACCCAAACATTGTAGTATCTCATCAATGTTGGGTTTATTCCCTGGGCATAGCCCACAACTATACCCCCTCATAAAACCCTGCCATTCACTCCTGTTATGCCCCTTTCTTCTTGACTTAGCTAAACATACATTCCTCTCATTCAGGTATTCCTTTACTGACTCAATCCACTCTTTATATATATATAGATATACCCGTATATACTGGTATATATATATATATATATATATATATATATATATATATCTATATTATTTATATATATATATATATATATATATATATATATATATAGACTAGGCCAGAAAGCAAGAACAAAAACTATTCCTACTTCTATGATGAATTTTGAAGAAATGAGAATCGTCTATGTTTAGATTATTTTTTATTTACTCTTTACACTCGAGTTAGAGTTGTCACTAATTTTCTACGTAAACCCAGAGATCTAACAACCTCTCTGTGGTCACAAACAGCATATACCTTTGAGTCCCAGTATACAGTTTTAAACAACAACAACAAAAAAACACAAATTACATTCTTAAGGGCAAAATAAAATTAAATATCCCAAATAATTCTTAATCTTCCTTATCCTGACCCCTTCTACATAAAAGAGAGAAAAATAATTAATTTACAACTATTAATAAAAAAAAAAGTAAAAAAGAAAGATATCAATTCCGAAACTGAAAAAAAGACAGAAGAATTAAACCCAGAATATGACTCTGATCAACAAGGTTCTCAGGTATGATATATCCACTAATTGATGTTTCATGTCAATCCATTCAACTATTGTAATCCTTTTTTCCAACCTCCACTTGATCTATGAGACTTCTTTTCTTAAGCTCTTACTCAACACTTATGTCACAGAATATATCACATTCTTCAGTCTTACTGTCCATATATACTCCTTGATTTGTAACCTCTCTCCACCAACAGCTTCTCTCCAACATTCTTCCAAATATATATATACCTGCTTGTGTACCTTCTCTAAACGCTATTGCTTCAGCCTCAATAGTAGATCTCGCAACCCTTTTCATACACCTAGACTTTCAAGCAATAGGACATTTAATCCCCTCTTCCATACCATAAGAAGCATCAGTAAACACTTCTACTTCGATCTTACCTTCAGGTTTACTCAACCAAATTCCCATATTTATATTCTCTCCACTTTTTATAATACTAATTAATTAACTCATTTCCTCCACTCTGCCTCCCTTAAAAAAATGTACTCCTTTCACTCACAGAATAGGAAAAATCAGATCTCATCTGACTACTCATGCACTTTATTTGCCCCACTAACGATCTATATAAAGTCAATTCCTTACTCTCCATTTCCTTATCACCAAAGAAATCTCTTTTATCAAACACTCATACTTCCCATATATTTCTCTTGTTCCAGCCACACACCCTATTTGTTCTCATGTATACTAACCCCTATGTACTTAAAACCCTTAGCGTCTTCTGAACTTATTTCTAACTTTTCTTTCATAACTTTTATGACTTCATCCATAAATATTTCGGAAGAACCAAAACAAAAATCATCCACATGTATACACATAATCCCTATTAATCTCCCTTCTTTCTTCCGTAAAGATAGAGCAGGTTCTAATTTAGTTTTTATACCACCTAATTCCTCAATAACATCAACCACTTTGTCATACCATTCTCTAGAAGCATATTTTAAACCATAAAGAGTTTTCGTTTATTCCCAAATACTCTTCTCTTTTGCTTCCTTATTAGGAATCACATAAACCCTCCTTTTCCTAACATCCCCGTTTAAATAAGCATTTTTAATATCAATCGAATTACACTTCCATCCCCTCTCATTTTATAATACTTAAACAAGTTCTTAAAACCTCCCCGGAACAAGTTGGAGCTTCCGTAATTAGATCCTCTCCCTTCTCTTCAAAACCTTTTGCAACCAATCTTGCTTTGCATATACACTCTTTCCCCTTCAATTTTTCAGTAATCACCCATCTATGAGAGATCTTTTGACCTCTATCATTAACCTTCTTAAAAACATCATTCGCTTCCCAGTTATCAATTTCCTTTAACTTAGCAGTCAAAATTCTTTCATCATCCCAATTGCCCAACCACAATTCTTCTTGATCCTCTTATGCTTTCAATCTCCTTATAATCCCCGAAGTCAATCCAGCTAGAGTCGCCACCCGCCACATTTTGTATATTATAACTGTCACTCCATTTCTTACTATTAGCTTTCCCTGCTCTAAACACTTTCACATCCATACATTCTCCATTCTCTTTATTCTTGCATCTATGCCTTCTTCCAATCCTCATTTTCTGATCTTTCAATCTAGATTTTAAACATTCACTTAAAAGAAGTAGGATCCACATAGAGTACTATAGTGAATATAAATCCATAAAAGCAATTGGTGAGGATGGTATTACAGAAAAGATGTTGAGTACAGTGGAAAATTTGCTGTCAAGAAGATAGCAGCTTCCTCTACATAAAATCTTTGAATGTTGGAAAATAACTTAATAAATATATAAATAAATAGAAAAAATAAAAAAATTATTATTATTATTATTATTATTATTATTATTATTATTATTATTATTATTATTATTATTATTATTATTATTATTATTATTATTATTATTATTATTATTATTATTATTATTATTGGTTTTCCGATCACTGTGACTTTTGCTTTTCCAATAAACTTCAGTATACTATCTAGGATATAAAATCACATACAATACATTTTTGCTTTTTCTATTAAGTCTAAGACCCATTCCCGATATTGCACCT
>JABUQX010008539.1:5000-68455 GCA_015478945.1 Trachelipus rathkii
AAAGTAGGAGATAAAACAGAACCCTGAGGAACACCACTATTGACAGAAAAAGAAGAAGTCGCCCCATCAACAACAGCCGACATTGAGCGATTTGAAAGAAAGCTAGACATAAGTAAGCAAAGAGAAGAAAGAAACCCAAAGGAGGGGAGCTTGGAGAGCAGTGACGCGTGCCATACCCGGTCAAATGCTTTGGATATGTCAAGCGCCACCACACAAGTCTTCCCATAGTTCCTAAGGGCGGAAAACCATAAATCTGTTAAATAGGAAAGTATATCGCCAGTAGATCTCGAGCACCAAAAGCCGTACTGGTAATCAGAAAGAAGGGAATGAGATTCCAGATGATTTAAGAAGTGAGAGTTGAGAAGGGTTTCAAAGATCTTAGAAAGAATACAAGTGAGAGCTATAGGGCGATAGTTAGAAGGATCAGAGCAGCATCATTTTTTCGGAATAGGTTAGACATATGCGCGCTTCCAACACTGAGGGAAAGTGCTAGTATTGAGGCATAGAGAATATAGTTGAACGAGGGGTGGGGTCAGCACGGAAGCACACTTCCTCAAAACTCGGAGAGGAATGCCATCCGGGCCACCCGCCTTCCTAACGTTCATAGATTTCAGGAGCTCATGCACCCGATCAAATGAAATGACAGGTAAAGGCATAGGACACCTGAGAGGAGAAGGAGGAGAAAGAGGATTCCAGAATCGTCCAGGGTTGAATTAGAAGGAAAATAGGAGGCTAAGAGACGATTGGTCTTTTAATTGGAGTATTAACAACAGAATCATCAGAGCGAATAAGAGGAGGAAAGGATGATTTACAGAATTGCTAGAGATGTTTTTGGCAAAGAGGCAGAGAGATAATTGTCAGTAAGGAGAACCAAGAGGTCCAGCGCATTTTCGTATTAAATGAAAGTCACTTTGCTCGTCGAGAGTATCCCTGCAACGATTTCTAGATGAATGAAAAATTGGCAAGAGTGATAGAAGAAACGAGAATTTTTCCAACCATCCCGAATAAGCATTGTCTCTAGCCTGAATGGCCAGGGAACAAGCGCGATCGAACCATGGTATTTGAGGAGAAAAAGATTTAGTCCAGAAGAATGAACCTGCTCATCCAAATAACAATTACAGTTTCGCCACTTTATCGAAGAATCTGAAGCGTCCTTAAGAGTCAAAAGCAGTCACTTCAATTATAGTTAGCGTAGAAGCAACGCAATGCCCCCCTAATCCGCCCCGATCAAAAGTGGGCCAGAAAACCTGCTATGGGCAGGAATGAAATGATTGGAGAAAAGTAAATTAAAAATTAAGTGATTTAGGTTGTGGTCAGTTTACCGATAGGGCGAAGGTGGTGTAATTTATAGAGAGAAGGACTAGTGGTGAAAAATATAGTTCAAGTGTGTTCAAGAATAGGTTGGGACAATCCGGAATGTGTGTAGGTTATTTAATCAGTTGCTCCAGATCGTTGAGAATACTGAATGATTCGGCTTCCTCCCCACCTAAATCAGTACGAGAGGAACCCAACAATTCAGTTTTGTGTACAATGAAATCCCTAAATAGAGGACCTCAGTATTTGGATGAGAAGATATAACAATCTCGTGAGAAGTAGTAAGGTAATATAAAAAAAGGCAGAAAATCTGTTCTGTTTAGGAGAACAGTAGCAGAAGCATAAGAATATAATGTAGTAGAAGGAAGAAAGATATTTAAGCCAGCAGAACCATCGAAGTTAGGAATTCGAGATTCTCGGAGACGTGTTATAGAATGGTTTATATTTAACATAGGCATCATACTCCACCCTTCCAAACGGAATTATAAAATAAGTTTTATAGTTGGATATATTAAACGATTGAGGATGAAATTCTTAGCCATCTGGCTCAAGACAAGAGCAATAAATTAGGTTTAGAGTTAAAGAGGGTATATTCCATGGATGCAAGAGTTAGAGTGCAAGCCATTGATGTTGGTAAAGTCAAAAGAAAGCCACGCCTGTGCAAATCTGCTATCATACACGCACACGCAAATCACAAAAAAAAAAAAAAAAAAAAAAAAAAAAGACAGAAACAAATAGACAAAAACCAAAGGAGAAATGAGGAAAATTTATTCGTACGCTAAAACCTAAATTTTAAAACGATAAAACCCTATTTACAGCAAATATCTAAAATATGAATAATCCAGAAAGTTTAAAAACACTCACGCACTCACACGCTCTCACGAAATTGCGTAAAAAAAAAAATACTATTGATCAACTAAAAAAGTAGATAAATCTGTATAAATTATAATAATGGCTGTCCAAATAGGTAAATTTTACGCTAAAGACCAAGTTGGAGAAACGCTAAAAAACTAAGTTAAAAAGGAAATCGAGGAAAAAAAAAACGTAACTTGGTACTAGCTATCTATATCAAACTAGATTTATTATTGAATCTAAAAGTTTCTCATAATTTTTCACCCAAAAAGTAAGAAGTATCGGCTAAGTATCGGCCATTTTAACCGATACCGATACCGATACCATCAAAAATGGCCGATACTACCGATACCGATACTATCGGTACATCCCTAATTATATATATATATATTATATTATATTATATATATTCTAAATATATATATACTATATTATATATATATATATATATATATATATATATATATATATATATTAGGGATGTGCCGAATATTCGGTAAGTATTCGGTATTCGGCCTATTCGGCCAAAATGCCGAATATTCGGTATTCGGCTTTTTGCCGAACTATTCGGGCCGAATATTGAGCTTTATAAACAATAAATTACGTCAACATAAGGGAAAGTTATTTCAATTTAAAATTGAAATTTTAGAAACTTATTTTCCAAAAAATAAAAATATAGCCAAATTTTGTAGCCAATATGGCGAAAATCTTTGTCATTTGTCAGATCCTATAAGGGCCTTTGACATTTTTCAATATTCTAAAAAATAGAATTCATTTAGTGATACGGGATAATGGACCAAACATGGTAGTCTGGTATAAGAGAGGTGGCTTGCTATTCAATTCATGTTTTATTCAGCCATGTTGCAACTAGGCTTCACGATTCAATATTATGTCAGAAGTCTGTTAAAGATATTTTATTTACTTGCAGAAGCATATCCTCTCATTTTCACCATTCAGCAACGGCAGCTGCAAAGCTTAAAACTTTACAGATGCAGCTGAATGTTAAACAGCATAAATTAATTCAAGACGTTTCTACACGCTGGAACAGAACTTATGATATGCTTAAAAGATTGTTTGAACAAAAGGTTCCCCTATCCATATACGCTGCTGAATGCAATCAGAAAATGTTGACTGATTTTCAGTGGCAAAATTATTCCATTTACTTGAGCC
Source organism: Trachelipus rathkii (assembly GCA_015478945.1). Taxonomy (NCBI): domain Eukaryota; kingdom Metazoa; phylum Arthropoda; class Malacostraca; order Isopoda; family Trachelipodidae; genus Trachelipus; species Trachelipus rathkii. The sequence continues at coordinate 8,337 of JABUQX010008539.1, forward strand.
ATTTGACAACATCACTAAAACAAACATTAAACGTGAAGTAACAGTCGCCCAAGTGATCCCTTCCATTTTAGCAATAAATCTATTTTTAAATAAGGCAATTAAAAGCAAAAGCTTCAGTGGAATAATTTACACTCGTTGAAGAGCTTAAGAAATCAGTAGAAAAAAGACTTTCTAAGTTTCTATGTGATAAATCTTTGTGTGTAGCTACTTTTTTAGATCTGCGATTCAAGCTAATTTTTCAACATGAATCAGATGAATCAGTAAAAAATATGGTCGTTGAGGCATGGAAAGAAATGCATGAAAATTTAGCTCCTGACTCTTCTGCTGACGATGATTTACGTAGTGGGGAAAGTGAAGCTGAAGGTTTCATTTTCACTTCTTTAATGGATTGTTTTAAAGAAATTGTGGCATCAAAATCGTCATACAGAAAAGAAAGTGAGAGTGAAAAAAGAAAGTCCCATTCTTCTGACGATGTGATTATTGTACATAAAAGTAAAAGGCTACATACGGAATTACATCAAGAAATAAACAAATATATAAGTTTGCCTACTTTGACCAGTGAAGACAATGATATTTCCTTCAATTGGTGGAAAAACACTGGAAATAGTTTTATGAATTTGAAAAAACTAGCAATAAAATACCTTTCAGCTCCACCGTCATCAGTCGAAAGTGAAAGAATATTTAGAACAGGAGGAAATATTTATGAAGCCACAAGAAATAGGTTATCTCCTGAAAATGGAGAACTGCTAATGTTCTGTCATTTTAACCTTAGAGCTTATTCAAATGAAGTTTAGTTTAATATCTTTAACTACGAAACTTTTCCATTTTCATTTAATTATTTTTAATATGTGAATGGTTTGCTATAGGTAAGAAATAGTTATTTACTTTTTGTTTTATTACTTTGTATATAACACTGGTAAACATGAAATTTCTTGGACGGGGTTTCGCAATTGATTATTATTGATGTGCTGATTCCAAAAAATGTAATCGGTTTTTGCATATCACATCGCATTTGTGAGATATTGTGTGTAACACAGATTTGTAAAATTTTATGATTTTTACCTTTTTCAAGAGGGTCTATCACAATTATTGGGATAATATATATATATATATATATATATATATATATATATATATATATATATATATATATATATATATATATATATATATATATATATATATATATATATATATAACTATATATATATTATATATATATATATATATATATATATATATATATATATATATATTGGATATATGAAGGGAGAGAAACAAATCGCAATGATATGATACATGTCTTTGATAGATATATGTTAAACATATAATACAACTATGAATAAAGAGTAATATGGGACAACAATGAATGTAATAGAAGAAATGGGTTTAGTTAATGTAAACATACCTACGATGGTAGTAACTTTCTCTTCGTAGACGATTTACTGTGCATAGCGTCTGGAATATCCCTCATCAAGCTCCAACAATAGTCGGCCATCATATTGATATCCCACTTGTCCTGGTAACGTCCTTCCATGAACTTTAGATCTTGATGGAAGCGTTCACCTTGCTCATCACTAACATCGCCTAGGTTATCCGGAAATTTTCTTAGGTGAGAATGTAAGTAGTGCAACTTTATACTCATTCTACATCCATGAGAATGAAAACTGTCTAGCAGTTCCTGTACAATGTTAGTGGTTCTCGGCTTTCCTGTTCCCCAGAAAATTCTGTGCTACATCTGAAAAAAACATTCCACGCTCTTGCCTCTAACACAGTCATTGTTGTAGTCAAGGCAGCTCACGGAGTAGTGTCCGTAATTTGTGGGCCATCATATCCATTTTTTCTTCTCGTCCTCAAGACCAGGAACGTTGAGCATATATTAGCGGAACATTCACCACAATTGGTCCAGGGCCCTTCACAAATTGTTTCATCAAACCAAGTTTTTATGTGTGTGGAGGTAAGATGATGTTTTCTCTCTGTACAAGTGGTTTACGTACGATGTTCCTGTCACCTGGCGTCAAGATTTCCCTCGGTGGCCATTCTCTTTTGGTCCAGTGATCCTTTGCCGCCCGGCTGTCCCAATAGCACAGGAAGCAAGGATATTTGGTGAAACCTGCTTGCTGACTGAGCAAAATGTTTACCATTTTGAGGTCGACGCATATTTACCATCCATGTATCAGATATTGTAGCCTCTCCAAACTGTCTTGATTTTTGCATACTCCTCTCTCATCCTACCGAAGTACCATTGGAACCGAAGCATCTGTGCCGTTGTTGTAAACAACACACACTTTAAACGCTCTTGGAAGTGTCCAATAAACAGTCCGCCACTCACCTGCATCGTATGCTGGGGGAGTCTCATCGCGAGTAGTGGCCTGTAAACTTCACTGCAAACACAGGTTACCATCTGACTGAAGAGCCTTCCGCGAGCTCGTCACTTCTCCGGTTACGATAAAATGGTTACTCTTGTGCCATGGTCCAGTAGTCATTTTTTCATGCAACCTCGAAGCCAACAGCTCAGGACAACTTCGGCAAATACAACTCTCATACAAGATCGTTCAGTTCACCCTGGGTGAACAATGACGGACCATCCGACTGTATTTCAAATGGATGATAGACATCATCCAGGTCATTGGCATCCATACATGTAGACGTACTAAAGTTACCACATGCTTCCCGAATATCGACCGCAGTAAACTTGCTACTACTGTAGATATATGCGGAAGGTAACGTCTATACAGCCTACGTAGTGCGCACATAAATTTTGTCATTCCTAGGGAATATGCAAAAATAGGGATCCATGATTGCACGAAAACGGGATGTGATACAGCAAATCCGAGAATATATATGGAATCAGCATCTCCGAATTACTATATATCTGCTACAAAAGTCCTATCCAAGAAAAACTTTCAACCTTTTTTTTGTTTGACAAAATGTAAGTTTTTTCTATATTTTTCCCTAATGGATGACCGAACTTTGAAATAACTATTCGGCCGAATAGCGAAGTGATTATTCGGCCGAATATTCGGTATTCGGCCGAATACTTTTAGCCGAATATTCGGTATTCGGCTTTTTCACTATTCGGCACATCCCTAATATATATATATATATATATATATATATATATATATATATATATATATATATATAATAGATGGGACGATTATAAATATGTTTATAATAATATATATAAACTGTTTTTTTATTACATAAAACAATGACAACAACTCACATATATATCATTAATATTATAAAAAATCATATATATATATATATATATATATATATATATATATATATATATATATATATATTAATATATATAATAATATATTTATTTTTTTATACTATATATATATATATATATATATATATATATATATATATATAATTACATCATCTTCCTCTTTCTCCTATCCCCAGGGGTGAGGTGGGTAGCACATACAACGAAACAGAAAAGTTGTAGAAGAAAATGAATGCATGTCAAAAAGAAATCCCCCCCCCTTTTATACTCCCAAGTGAGAACTCGTTGGTCAGAAAAATCCACCCTTAGGTTTCAAGAGACTGCGACGGACCCTCACTGTGGCATCTCGTCAATGTGGGGTCATCCTCTGGCCAAAACCCACAACCATACCCCTCACAAAACCCCGCCATTCACTCCTGTTATGTACCTTTCTTCTCGCCTCTGACATACTCACATTCCTCTCCTTCAGGCATCCTTTTACTGACTCAATCCACTTTTTCTTTGGTCTCCCAGTCGATTCCCAGCATACTCACCACCATATACCAGCTTAACCAAATGACTATTATCTATCCTTTCCATATGTTGAAATTTTTTTCTGACACAAAGTTTTTTATCAGTAGCAATTTTAGACAAAAATTTTACTTGAAAAAATGGGAATATTTTTGAGCTACAGTTACCACTTATTGAATTTATTTTATACAAAACATTGAAATATATAGACTATTGTACAAAAAAAAAAATTTAAAATCATAAAAATATCTGGTTTCTTTCACAAAAGAAATTTAAATTAAAATTTACTGTAGCCTTTTTGATAAACATGCAGCAAAATACATAAAAACAAAAAATATTCTAAATAATTAAAAATATTGAAACGCCTGATTTACTTAAATATTAGGATTATTGAAAAATTGCTTATAAGTACTTACATTCAAATAATTGTTTGAAGCATAATTGACAAGTAAAAAGTCAAATTTCCCTATACTGTTATATATATATTGATAAGTTCTTTTAATCATTTTTCTCCTTTTCAGTAAAAATAAATATAAAATTACAGGAGTATATTTTAATATTTGTAGCTATATAATTTTATAAGTTATAAATGAAATTAAATAAATAATATTTAAACATTATTAAGAAGAAAAATAATATAAAAAATTAATAAAAACAGGAATATCAAGAATAATAAAAAGAAGATATGTAAAGATATGTAAAGAAACAAAAAAGGAAACAAATGTACAAAAAGGATAAAAATGATACAACATAATTTATAAAATCTTCAAATAGCTATAAAGAAAAGGTAATAATTTCTATAATTTTACTTTAAACATTTTATATACAAATTAAACTTATATACTAAGCAAACAAAATGCAAAAAGAGGAAGAAACTGCAAAGGAAATTTTATCTATAACAATGGATAAGCTAACTAACATGATAAAGGAACTAATGGATAGTAAAGAAAAAAGAGAAACAAATGAAGAAAGAAAAATGAATTTAATAACACCTAAATTTAGTGGAAAAAAAGAAGAATCTTTTGAAGAATACTTATTTAAGTTAAAAGTATAGAGAGAAGTATCTCAAGAAAAGGAAAAAACTAAAATAGGACAAATAATAGGAGGTGAACCTCTAGAAGTAATTATGTCTTTAAATGAAAAAGAAATATGGACAGAAAATGGAGTAGAAATAATTATAAATACATTAAAAGAAAGATATAGTAGAAATAAAGAACAAGAAAGTTATCTTAAAGTACAAACATTGTTGAATATGCAACAAAGGAAAGGAGAATCTTTCAGAGAATATGTAGCAAGGTATGATAAAGCAAAAAGAGATTGTGAAAAACTGGATGATATTAAAATAAGTGAAAAGGTACATTCATACCAATTGATTAGTAATTCTAATATGAAGGACATGGAAAGAAAGTTAATTATAAATAAGATTGAAGGAATTAAAACAAATATTTTCCTAACAACTAAAGAATCAATTGTAAATATGATGGAATCAGTATGTGAAATTGTAGAAAAAGAAGGCACTAAAAATGAAAATTGGTATAATAATAATAAATTCTGTACAATATGTAAATACAATAATCATAACACTGATGAATGTTACTGGAGAGAAAGAACATTTAATTTCAATAAATGTGGTATTTGTAAACGTAATAATCATAAAACAGAAGATTGCTATTGGAATGAAGAATATAATAATGTGTGTTGGAAATGTAAAAAAGAAGGACACAATGAAAAATTGTAAAGAAAATGAACAAATAGAAGATAAAAATAATAAATCTATATTTTTCATAGAAAGAAATAATGAAAAACTATATTTAGAAAAAATTACCTCCATTATTAATACAGAAAAAGAAGAAAGAATAAATGGATTAGAAAGAGAATTAGTAGAAAGAAAAATAAATAGAACATTTTTCAATAATAATGAAGAATATACTGACTCTAAAGAAATTAAATATCAAGAAGATGTAATGGCTATTATAGATACAGGAAGTATAGAGACAGTAATTGGAGAATTAAAATTAACAAAATTGATTAGTGGATTAACTGATAAGGAATTACAATATATAAAAGACACACAAATATTTAATAAACTGTAAACTATTCAAAACAAATCACTAAATATAATAACTGGATGCCTTCCCACCACACTCATACATCAAAGAATTGAAAAAAAAAATTCTTCCCATTAAAGACTGCCTTGACATGATTGACTGAAAATTATACAGTAAATTCCTCTCCATAGGACACCCTCTACATCAAATATTCCAATAGCCACTACACCAAGGAGGAAGAAAAACACAAAAGCACCATTCTACCAAAACATTTACAACACCCTTCCCTCTCACCTCCAGACACTCCTATCACTAAACCCATCCATACATAAATAACTCAGAGCAATCTCCACATACCCAAACAATATACATTAAACTGTCCACCGGAAATGTCACCTACAGAACAGAACAAATCTTGGGACAGTAAGACTTGTGTAAAATTGTCCCAACATCACTCTGGGCACCACCCTTCCCTTCATGAATACAGGTTTAGAATACTGGTATATATAGAGCACCCTTCAACCAATACCATCTACTAGTCTTCCCAACTTTGACAGACACATCCACTATCATTTTGACAAACCTCTGTGTCAGGTCTGCTAGGGAGGTACAATATCCCAATGAAGTCTGGTTCTCATAGGAGGGGGAAGGGGGTACAAAGGAAAAGTAAGCATATATATTAGGTATTAGGAGAGAAATCTGCAATTGCAGTTGGAGATGAAGTCAAATAGTTGGACAATCTTTGGACTTATCCACAATCTTATTTTCATCCTTTCCAAGTAGTTCATGCAGTTCAGCAATTTCAACTTACCTAAATACAGTATTAGTAATGTCAAAAGTAACAAGTTTTATTCTCATAGATGCTATATAATGCTTGATATATTCGGCTAAATACTTGTATGTCAAAGCTCCAATTAATTATTTATCAATTTATATTATGTTGAATATGTAATATATCTGAAAATAAAAACTTTTACAGAATTAAAGGTCATACTAAAATTAAAATTTAATAATACTTAAAGCATTATTTTTGGTTACTAAAATGAAATCACAAAAAATACATTCTTGACTGTAACATGTTTTTTTTTATGATTTCATTTTTAACAGCAAAATTATTGATAAAATTATATATATATGAGTAAAGAAAAGTTAAATACATATATGATTTAGGTTAGGTTGGTTAGGTCATAAAAATTGGTAGAGTGGTTAACTGGCATTTATGTTCAATTTATTCTAAAAACTCAAAATGTAATTTTAATTAATCTACATTAAAGTTAAATAGGTTTGGAAAAGCAAATTAAGTAAATTATAGCTAAATTAGTAAAAAAATTAATAAATTTCTGTAATGAAGCTTTACATTGCCGAACATGACTAGGCATTATGTCTGACAAATATGAATTCAGTTGTACTGTGAACTGGTAAGAAAAATATCAGAAATTATTGATATATTGATATTCAAGATATAAATAATTAAACTTTCTTTACCATTTGAATATGTAACAAACTATTTGTCTATGGGGAGCTCCACTCCCATACCCCTGACCCATGAGTGCTAGAGAGTTTACTCTTTCACTGCATATCAATAGTTATATAATATCATTATAAGGTCTATCAACATTTTACAATATTTTACCTATAACCAAATTCATCAGACTGTGGTAATGTAAGGCTTTATTACATGAATTTATATTCAAATCTTTGGTAATTTTTTCCATTAAAGCAGTTAACTGACAATTATTTTCAATTAATAATAGAAACTCAAAATGTATTTTTTGTTAATATACACTTAAAAAATAGGGCTTGAAAATCAAATTAAATATAAAACGTTACATTACATTAAAAGTATAGAGACATTAAGAAGCAACATGGGCCTATCAAGTGCCCAAGTTAACTCACAAACACTGCCAAATTACACAGGCCAACCATGAAAAAAAGCTATCTTTTAAGACATTAAGAATATAGAGAGCAGTGAAAAAGCCCACATGGCTATCGAGACTGTCCATCAACCCACTAACCAACATCCGCTCGAATCGCAATCCACAAGCACACCTAGGCTTGTCAATTGTGTAATCCACAAATCCAATAGTTGGCTCTAGTCAAAACTAATGATATGATAAAATATTGATACGCCAAACATCCACAATCCATTATCAATATGCATTCATGGTCACACATGCATCTAACATTAATAACTACTATAGAACTAAAAAAACCCACGCAATTTGGCTTCGTCAATATATTAGCTATATGACTACCCAACCCTCCAGTAAGAATCTAACCCTTTTTAAAATTTGCAGATCGGTACATCAACAATCCTCTGGCAAGATTATCCAAAATTCAACCTATTACTGAATGCATGGCTTTCTTATATCTAAGATGGATCTTTCTTCTAATTGTTTCTTATTATGCACCCTGGTCACCTGCCATGTTCTACTATGAAATATTTATTGGTCTCTGTATTCAATAGATGTAAATATTCTTGTAGATTGTATCATGTCCCTCTTGAAATTATCGACTTTCTACAGAACACTTCTAGCATTCAAGCCTCTCCTCATAGCTTTTACCTCAAACCCCAGAAATCACACTTGTTGCTCTACGTTGCACTCTCTCTACGCATATCTAGTCTTTCTTTAAATAAGGGCCAAACTTGTCACATATACTTATTACGGGCCAAGCATAGCTATTTACGAGTTACTTATTACTTCCCTTGCTCTGTAAACACACATTGTCAGTTTATTATGCCCAGCATCTATTTAGCTTTATTTCTAGCTTCCAACACTGATTAGCTACTTAAAAATGTCAATTTAATACACCTAAATCTTTTTCTTGGTCAAAGGTTCTCCCCATCCCATTCATATTGTAGTTAAAACTTTTAGTTTGAGTAACCTAGTGAAGAACCTTACAATTTTTACTATTAATATTCATTTGCCACTTATCTTGCCCCACTGAAGAAGTTTATCAGAGATTCGATCTTTGAATCGTGTTATCATCCTTCCATATTCCTCAATGAGGTGGCGCACTTTAGTATCATTCTGCAAACTTAGGAAACCTTTGCATTAAAGTCCTGGGTCTAAATATTTATATATATTAGGAACAATAGTGGCCCAGCATTGAACCCTGTTGGACACATCTTCACTATTTCCATGATGATTTATTCCTATTTAGTTGTACACACTGTTTCTATTTCGCAACCACTTCTTTAATCGCAACCATGTACCAACTCCTAAATACCAATTGCAGGCATGATGTATATTATGGTAAAATTCTGAAGAGGGAGTTTAAGCGTTGCAAAGGCATCGTTTCTGATTTTTAAGTCGATCTATAATCCAAGTGCTTTCCTTTGTTTTCGGTGAAAACAGCATATGTTGTGCTATTTATAAGAAAGGTAGTAAGGGAAATTATTAGTCAGTTAGCTTAACATCTCTGGTTGTAAGGTTCTGGAAAAAGTTACTGAACTAGGTCATATAGAGAAATATTTAGAAGAAACAAGGTATTGTATGACTCCCACTATGGTTATCAGAAAGGGTAGGTCTGTCAACAACCTTTTAGAATTCTATGGAATACATTGACTGACTGCATTGACGTAGGACGACTCCATGCGTTGATATTGTATATGTAGACTTTAGTAAAGCTTTGTAAGGTCCCCCATAGAGTGATGAAATTATTGCCAATTGTAATATAGGGGAGCGGTACATGTTGGACTTAAGTAGAGTGGTGCGAAATAGAAAACGTGGTGTTAACTAAATGCGAATAATCATCATGGGGAAATAGTGAAAAGTGGTCCCACAGGTTCAGTGCTGGGGCCACTAATGTTCTTTATAATATAAATGATTTAGACAGGACTTAATGTAAGTTTTCTAAGTTTTGCAGATGATTAACTAAAGCTGGCCATCCCTCATGTTAGAAATAGTGAGGATGATAAGATCAAAATGATCTTGACTAAACTCTCTTGGTGCCAGATAAGTTGGCATGTAATTTTAATAGTAAATTAATGTAAGGTTCTCACGCTAGTTCTCAAATAAAGTTTTAAACATACACTATGAATGGGGATGGCTCGAGTCTGTGGACCAAAGAAACAGAATTAGGTTGATTAAAGTTGATATTGTTTATCGAGTTTTCAATTTTTGGAAGCTAAAATAAAGCTAATAAGAATGCTGGCAAATAAATGCATGTTGGTTTACAAAGAAGGAAGTAAAAGTAAACTGTATGATAGCTATGTTAGGCTAGTAATAGAGTATTGTCACGATAGATTTGGGCCCTTAATTCTAAAGAAAGACTTAGGATATTGCTAGAGAGAGTGACACGTAGAACAAGGATATTCTGGGTTTGGGTAAGAGCTATGAGGATGAGTGAGGGAGTTAGGAATGTTTCTGTAGAAAGGCATTTCTCAGGGGGACATGATACAATACAAAATATTTACTCCTATTGATTTACATTAGAGACCAATGAAATTTTTCATAGTAAACATGGACAGGTGACAGGGCATAATAAGAACACTTAGAAGAAAGCAGCATTTGAATTATAAGAACTAATGCAGTCAGTATAGGGTGTCTGTTAAATTTTGGAAATAGTCTGCCGAGAGGTTGTTGAGTGGAGTCGATTTGGCAAGCATTTAAGAACGGTATAATTCGTTTATGGAGTGGGCTTTGGGTATCACATAATAGTATTGACGCAGCCAAATTGGCGGGTTTTTAGTTATAGAGTTATTGTCTGATGGCATTGTCCATAACTTAGTTATTAATGATGTGGATGGTTTGGGTATCATAAATTTATATATCATATAGTTTTGACTAAGACAAATTGGTGGATTTGTAGTTACAAAAATTGACAAGCCCTGGTTTTTGCGTGTTGCATGAGCATGTTTGGTAAGTGGGTTGACTGGGCAGTTCTGGATAGCATGTGCTTTTTTTCTCTATATCCTAGATTTCTATGTTCCTAAAATAACTTTCTCACCTTTGTGGGGAATTATCAAAAGCTTTACTTAATGTCTAAATTATACATATCAACTGGATCTCCCTCAGTGATGCAGTCAATAATGAAATCAATAAATTCTAAAAGGTTTTGTCTGACATGCTACCCTTTCTGAAACGTGCTGGGAGTCATATACAATACTTGTTATCTGCAAACATTCCTCTATATGACTTCATTAACTTTTCTACAACTTCGCAACACCGGCGTTAAGCTATACTGCGCTATAATTTCCCACAATCTTCCGTTACTTATTTCTAATAAATAGGCATCAACATCATCATTTCCAGGTCATCTGGTCTCACAAAAGTTATAGATAGCTTAAAAATAAATAAAAGGTCCTTTGCAATGCTGGTACTTACCCTCTTCAGATCAATTTTATAAGGAAGTACTACAAGACCTGACTAAAAGTGCTTTATATTCTTTTACATCAAATTCAATCATCTGTAAGTCTATTGTTACACATGCTATACAAGATATTAGTCTCCAAACTATTATATAATCTTTCCTCAGTAACACTGAAGATAATAATAAGCATTGAAAATGTTTGCCAAATTCCTTTTTTTATTTGAAATTTTCAATCAAGTTTTAATTGACAATTGTCTATCTATATATATTTAACATGCTATTCAAAAAGTACATTAAATAGTACAGACATACATTTCTCATAAATTTTACTTTTCAGCACTAATGGCATCTGGGAGTGTGATAATACTCATCATACACCCACTTCTTCTCCCTCAAGAATTGGGGTAAGGTGGTAGCATGCACTGGAACGGTAGTAGAAAATATGACGCAAGTTCATAAGAAGCCCACCTTACCACTGTACCATTACTTAGTAAGGAATCGTCACAGTCAGAAAATCTACCCCTAGAGCTCAAGGACAGATTGTACTCAAACATGTACTCTCGTCAAGTGTAGGGTTATCTTGCCGCATGTAAGGCCACACATACACTCACAAAAACCCCTACCATTCATCCTATTATGGACCTTTCTTCTCGCTTCTGGCCAAACTCACATTTCATGCTCCTCGGCTTCCTTTTACTGCCCATCCCATTTTTTCTTAGTTATACCCCAACGGTCAATTCCCAGATACTCAAATATCCCGTTAACCAACAACTATTCCATACCTTTCACGTGACAAACCATCCTCAACGTACTTTCATCTATTGTCTCATTTACCCATATCACAGACACACTAATACATTCATCCTCATTTATCAATTCTTCTCAACCTAAGCCCCTTAGATTGTCCATCTCTGAATGCATTGAACTTTAGATCTATGACTCCTTAATCCAGACAATAGTCTCACTAATACACTATTAAACCAGGTAACAAACACCCTCAATGTAAACTTGCCTCAACTTAGTCTCTTTAATCCACCAAGGATTAATTGCACCCACCCACCTTCTTGCCATTCACACATTTCTACTACAACCTGCATTCATCCTCCTTTGTCATCTAACATATGATCTAAATATTTAAACTCAGACACTTGTTCCAGTGCTATGACTAACATAACTTAACTGAGACTGTTCCTCACTCCAAAACATAACCCTTACTCTTATCTAGTTACTCCAAACACAGTCTTATTACCATTGTTAACAAAAATATCATTCAGAAACAACAAATCACACTATAGAATTATCAAAAATCATCCTCAATATAGAGGTAGGGGAACGCATAAACATTCCTCTCTTCCATTTCTCCATCATTCTTATAGCCCATTCCCCTCTGCACGACCACCTCTAATTATTCATGACTTATCCATTCCAATTGAATAACAAGGGACATAACACTCTACTGCCTCACTCTGCATTTAACTACTAAACCAATCTATTGACCATTTATTCTTACAACAGCTTCACTATTCATACAGTACTTTTTATATCCATTTTAGAAGCTAAACTGCCATAGAGGAATCCCTATTTAATCCTATCTATATGCATGGTGCAAAACTAAATAACAGATTTACTTCTCTCTCATTTTCTCAATTAATTTGTTTGGTAATAGTAAATGTTCAACAGGATTCTAAAATTATTGATTTTAAAAAAATTAGATCAATGTTTTGAGTATTCTAGTAAGCAATATTCTTCTTGAAATGTTAATACATTGCCAAATTAATAATTTTATAAGCAATATTATTCGTCTCTTTTCAATATTTCTTTTTTAACATAAAGAAATCCAGATAATGATAATGTTTGGTTAGCTCAGACAAGATACTATGGGCTGAATTCTAAAATTTAAACCTAACATAAATGGGTCAAAACAATTAAAAAAAAAAGAAAAATTGGTAAATCATATAAATTTATATGAGAGGTTTGGTACCCACTGTATTAGTACATTTTACATTGGGATGAAAAGATATATAATGAACCCGATTATCAGAAAAAAATTATTGGCTTTATAATGAAATTGATGATTTAGAATTAGGTAACAGCATTGTGTTTCTTTTAAGAATTGCCAACACATCTCTACCACTCTCTAACGCACCTTTTCTTCACCTAATCCATCATTCAGTCACTCAATGCACTTTATCGACCAAAATATTATCTTTCCCAAACTCAATTAAAATTAATTTTCCTGTAATTTCTAGTATACTATCGCTGTTACTTATATAAAGTAATAGTTACTCGCTCTCCTCAATCTTGAATAACCTCCATACAACTTGCCTACAAACAATTCAATCCAATCAATACACTGCCTCCAGGTAATAGTGGAGTTCAAACTGATTGTCTAAAAAATCTAATATTGTTTTCAACTCAAATGATGTTTTGATAATCCTAAAGAGCAACGCTGCAATGTAATTAAAAAATGCAAATTTACGAATTTTTGTTAAGCTATCGTTGTTTCCATATATCGATATAATATCATCAAGCACAAAGGGTTGACCCATTTTATAAAAGATTACAGATATAGCGCTACTCTGACAAAAAAAATAATAATGAATGGAATAAAAAAAAAACAACATGGTGGGGAGTTTAAAATTTTACCATAGGCTTTGTTATAAAAAAATTAGTAGCTCGTGCTTCGTCTTAGGCATTCTACGTTAGGTTATAAAGATTTGTTTAAGTAATAGAATGATTTTTCCTGTGTTCACTAACAAACTGCAGAATGTAGAGGGCCTGAAATGAGACGTAACCTGGATGGATCAAAAATGAAAAGTTAGTGAGAGTTTCAATAAATTGAGAGGCTGTACTTCTTTCGTAATTTTGCTCATGTTTGTTCTTTTTTCTTCATTATTATTATTTTAGAGTAATCCTGTGATTTATATAAAAAAATCTGGGTGAAGCCCCTCTGCGCTACTATTACCTTCATACTCTTTTTTTTATCAACATTCGAAATAATGAGTAAAGGTTATTGATAAGTTGTTAAGTAGAAGATTTAACTTGTTATATAATGTAAACACAATACTTATCATAACCTAATACCTATGGTTGCAAAGAATTTAAAACAAAAAGTACAGCATTGGTTTGAAGGTAATGTTTATCAGATATCGATTGAATTTTTTTCCCGATAATCGTAAGTTTATCGGATATTGATCGTACCCCATAAGTATATCAGTTTGTTCGCAAATTTACATTAAAAACTTTTCAAAAAAATGAATTTAATACTTTAAATTAATAATTAATTTAATGCAATTACAGAGAATAAAAATTTTCAATAAGGAAAAAAGGATTCAAAACATTTTGAGTTATATATATATAAATAAATATATATACTATATATATAATATATATTACTATATATATATATAAATATATATAATATATATATATATAATTATATATATAACTAGTATATATATACTATATATATATATACTATTTATATATTCTATATTATTGTTAATGGTCAGATTTTTTAATGCTCACAGTAATATAGCTAGAGAACGGCAGGTCCTACACTAAAGACATAAATTTATATTGATGGAACAGCGAAAATTCTAAGGATGGATTTGCTTTTTTTTTTTTTTTTTTTTTTTTTTTTGGTCTATTCAAAATTTATCATAATTAAAATTAATTTCCCTCCATTTTTCTAAATAAAAGTACAGAATTCAAAGCGGGGAGTTTCATACCGGAGGGATGGTCAGGAGGATACCCTGCGACACAACTCAAAGACGCAAAGAGGCGGGGGTCGGAGACATCTCCCGGAGGGGGCATAGTCCCCGCTCGTCCACCTGGAGGGCGAGAGACGCCGACTCCTGCCATCGTTGCGGTATACCCTATTGTATTTCTTGTAGTTAAAGTAATACCAAGTGTTTTTGGAAGTAAACTTTTAATTTCTTTGTTTGTTTAACTTTTTAACTAAAGGAATACTAATATTGTCTCTCCAGAACAATATATTCAGATACTTGCTTCCTTGGTTTTAGTATCAAATTGCAGTTTGAAAATAGGCAAAAGAAAATAATTAGGGAAATCGAGCAGTGAAAAGAATCTTTTCAATGTTATAAGTACGCTAAGACAGTATTGCTTGATTCCTACGACGGATTAGTACAAATAGTCCTCTTCTTACAGGAACGTATCAGCAGAGTATCTGCTTCTGTTTTAGTATCAGAAATTGGACATGTATTGAAAATAGGGAAAGCAGATATTTGAGGCGAAATGAGCAGTATAGAACATAATCTTCTTAACACTGTTGTAACTAAGTCCTAAAGACATCATTGGCTTTGATCCTGGGCGTTTAGTACAAATATTCTCTTACTACGAACAGCATATCAGGTATGCCTTCTGGTTTAGTATAGAAATTAGGATGTTATTGAATATAAGCAGAAAGAAAATAATAGAGAAAGGAGAATGTGACAGTTAAATCTTTTAATTGTTGGTGGATAAGTACTACAGCACATCATTTGCTTTGATTCCTCGGCGATTTAGTACAAATATCTCTCTTCTACAGGAACAGATAAGTAGGATTAATTGTTTTAAAATATCAAAATTTAGATGTAAAAGTTTAGTAATAATTTAGCCCAGAAAGGAAAAGTATTTTTTACTGTTTGTAAGCTAAGTACCTTAAACGACATGCATTGTTTGATTTCCTCCGATTAATACAATATCCTATTCTCAAAAATTATAATAAGAGATTTTGAACATGTGATTTGCTTCAATTTTATAGTTTCTAGAAAATAAGGTAAATATGAATGTCCGAGGAAATGAGAGTATGAACAGTAATTTTTAACTGTTGTAACTAGTACCTAAAGACATCATTGCTTTGATTCCTTGCGATTTAGTACAAATTCCTCTTCTCAGAAAAGCAGTCATCAGGGAATTAGACAATTAGAAGAGTAAACTAGATTAGGATGGGAGTAAATTAGAGATAAACAAATAATTAGGAGAATAAAGAAAGATATTAAAATGTAATCTTTAATTGATTTAAATTATGGTGCATAATGTTTATATTTTAATTAAATTAACTGAGAGATTTAAACTAATAAAGCTGTTTTATATTAATTTATCATCAGATATCTGCTTTTGGTTTTTGTATAGAAATTAGGATGTAGTATTCAACATAGCCATAAAACAGGCAACGAACACTTATTATATACTTTAATTGGCTAGCGAGTGAAAATGTAAAACTTGATTTAAGGTGAAGTTAAAAAGAGTTAAAAAATAGTTAAAACTTTTTTTTTCTCCATGTTACCTTTGTAAATTTCATGAAATAAGCAATAGAAGAAAATGGAGTATCTATTCAAATATAACAAAATAAAAAATAAAACGATACATACATGATTGATGATTGAGATGAAATGTGTAAAGAAGGTTTCGAATGATATGTAATCTGAAATTTATACAGAATAGATAGCAAGAACCAGGTAAAAGAATATTTAGGGAAAGGAGTATAAGAAATGGATTCTGTGAAAAGAAAAATAAAGTTGTAACAAAAAAACTAAAAGACAATCTACTAGTAAATTACATTGGCGAATTTAGTAAAAAAATCATATATAAACAGAACAGACATCAATCAGGTTCTGCTTAATGTTTTTAGTATCAGAATATAGGATGAATATTGAAAATAATAAAGAGAATAATATGGAAAATTCGAGAGTAATCTTTTAATTGTGTAATAAGTCTAAAACATCATTGCTTTGATTTCTTGATGATTTAAGTAAAACAATAATATCCTCTTCTAACAGGAAAGTATCATCAGAATATAATAAATCGACTTCTTGGTAATTAAGATATCAGAATTAAGATGTATTGAAATAGTAAAGGAATAATATAGGTAAATGAGAGATACGACAGTAATATTTATTAATGATTGTAATAAGTACAATAAAGACATCATTGTTGAATTCCTCGCGTTTAATGCTACAATAACCCTCTTAGCTACTTATCAGTATCATCAGATATCTCCTTCTTGTGTTGTATCAAGATTAGGAACATGATAGATGAAAATAGAGTAAAAGAGAAACTAATTTAAGGAAAGATATACGTATCACAAATATATAACTGTTGTAACTAAGTACCATAAAGAGCTAAATATAATTTCCTTTGCGATTTAGTAAAATATCATTTCTAGCAGGAACAGCATCAATCAGGTACTTCTCTACTAGCGTTTTAGATATACCAGAATCAATAGATAGTACACGAAATAAAAGCAACGGTAAAGAGGAATGATTAGGCGAAATGAGAGTTATGACATAATTTTTAACTGTTGTAATAATCACTATAGACATCATTGCTTTGAGTTCTCGACGATTAAGTGAAATATCCTTATCAGGAACCATATATCAATATCTGCTTCTGTTTTTAGTAGAAATTACGGATGTTATGAAAATAGGTAACCAAGAGAATAATTGTGAAAATGAGAGTTAATGAACATATCTTTTCATTGTTGTACTAAGATACACCAATAAAGACAATCCATGCTCTGAGAATCTCCGCAGCATCGATATTAGTACAAACTCATCCCTCTTACTACAAATACAAAGGATAATCAAATAGATATCTCCACCTTCTGTCTTTCAGTATCAAGATTCAGGATGTATGAAAATAAAGGCAAAAGGAAATCAAAAGCTAAAAAGAGAAAGGCGGATGAATCTTACTTACTGTTGAACAAGTAAACACCTTAGACATCATTGCTTTGATTCTTCGGCGATTAAGGTTTTAATCCTTTTTAAAAAAGGAAACAATAAAATCATCAGATTCAGCTTCATTGAGCTTTTAGTATAGAATATAAGATGTTTCGAATAATAGTTAAAAGTGTATATTTAAAGAACACTACAACGACATATAACTTTTAACTGTTGTACTAGTACACTAAAGACATATCTGCTTTGCATCTTGGCGATTTTAGTACAATATCCTGCTTCTACAGGAAGCAGCATCATCAGGTATCGTGCCTTTCTTGTTTTGAGGTATAAAAATCTTGATGTAGTAAAAAGGTTTAACAGGAGAATTCATATTGGTGGAGGTAAAAACAGCAGTCTTTCAACAGTTGTAAATAAGTATCTAAAGACACATTGCTTTGACTTCCTCGGCGATTAGTACACAAACAAAATAATACATATTAAAGAACAGTATATCAATACTCTTTGGTTTTTAGATCAGAATTAGGATGTAAATGAAACATGGCCCAAGAGAATAATTAAGAGACCGCAAATGAGAGTATCAAAGAATGCCTGTTAACTGTTTGTACTAATACCTACAAAAAATTCGTTGCAAGATTCATCGAAGATATAGAGCAACATCGTTCCATAAAAGGAACAGTATCAAAGACATAAGGTAATAGTAGTGGAAGAATCCCGAATTCAGAATGTATTGCAATAGTAAAACGAATAGAATTAGGGAAATGAGAGTATGATACAGTAATCTTTTAACTGTTGTAAATAAGGTATAAAAGACAATATCTGCTTTGATATCCTCGATGATTTAGTAAATATACATCTTCTAAAACGCGAACACAGCACTCATCACAGAATTGCTTCTTTGTTTTAGTATCAGAATTGGATGTATTGAAAATAGTAAAAGAGAATAAATTTAGGGATGAGATATGAATCAGTAATCTTTTTAATCTGTTTAAGAACATTACATAAAGACATCTTGCTTTGATTCCTCGGCGCTTTAGTACAAATATCCCTCTTCTACATTAACAGTATCATCAGATATCTGCTTTCTTGGTTTTAGTATCAGAAATTAGGATGTATTGAAAATAGGTAAAAGAGAATAATTAGGAAATGAGAGTATTCTTTTATTGTTGTAAATAAGTAGCTAGACATCATGTCGCTTTGATTCCTTGATGATTTAGTACGATACCCTCTCTACAGGGTATCATCAGATATCTGCCTTCTTGGTTTAAGTATCAGAAATTAAGATGTATTGAAAATAGGTAAAAGAGATAATTAGGTAAATGCAGAGTATAACAGTAATCTTTTACTGTTTAATAATCAGCTAAGACATCATTGTGATTCTCGGCGATTTAGTAAAATATCCTCTATTACAATTATCAAGTATCATACAGCATATCTGCCTCTTGATTTTAGTAATACGAAATAATAGCCTGTATAGAAATAAAGAGAAAAACAAAATTTAGTAAATAGAAATTATGATTAACTAATCTTTTAACTGTTGTATATAAGTACTAAAGACATCATCGCCATATGTATCTTTGATAAGATTCAAATACAAATAATTTTCTACAGGAACACCCAGATATCAAGATATCTGCTACAATTGGCTTTGATCAGAATATTAGATGTATACGAAAGATAGGTTAAATAGAGAATCTAATCTGGAGGAAATGAGAAGCTAATGAACAGTAATATTTCTAAATTGTTGTACTAATACCTAATGAATCATTGCTTTCATTCCTAGCCATTTCTAACCAACAACTTCTTCCATCACAAAACCTATTTCAAAATATCTGCTTCTGGTTTTTAGTTCATAAATTGAAAATATCAGAAAAATAAGCAAAAACACCAAAAGAAAAATAATAGCGAGCTGACAGTATGAAATAATCTGTTACTGTTTAAATAGAGTACCCTAAAGACATCATGCTTTGATTATCGACGATTTAGTGCAAATATCCTCATCTACCAGGAAAGTATATCAAGATATCTGTCTTCTTGGTTTTAAGATCAGAAATTAGGATGTATTGAAATTGGAGAAAGAAAGAAAATTAGGGAAATGAGAGTATGAACAGTAAATCTTTTAATGTTTGTACTTAATCCCTAAAAGACATCATTGCTATTGATTCTCTGGCGATTAGTCACAAATATCCCTTTCTACAGAACAGATACTAATAGATACTGCCTTCTTTGTTTTTAGTATCAGAAATTAGGAGTATTTTTTTTTTTTTTTTTATTGAAATAAGGATCAAGAGAATATTTAGGGAAAAAGAATTATTGCACAGTAATTATCGAAGTTTATCCATTAAATAGGCCCAGCTAATTCGATTTTACTACACAATATAAAAAATCCATACACCTGAAACGAATAAAATTACAGGATCTAGACCTTACTGGTTATTCAAGAATAAATAAGAAAACCCCATTAAGGATGTATTGAAAATACGGCTAAGAAATAATTAGGGAATGAGAGTAGTAACAGTAATCTTTTTAAGCATTTGTAAATAAGTACCTAAAGACATCATTGCGTTGATTCTCGGACGATTTAGTACAAATATCCCTTTTCTACAGGAACAGTATCATCAGATATTAGCCTTCTTGTTTTAAAGTATCAGCATTAGATAATATATCAAGAAAATACAAGAGGGAATGCCTTTTGAAATTTTGAATATACAGTAATCTTTTAACTGTTGTAACTAAGATACCTAAAGCATATTAGCTTTGATTCTCGGATTTAGTGCAAATGTTCCCTCTTCTAAGTAATAGGTATCATCAGATATCTCGCCCTCATTGTTTATATCAGAATTAGGATGTATTGAAAATAGGCAAAAGAGAATATATCTAGGGAAATGAGAGTAGTAAAAGTAATTTTTAACTGTGTACACTATAGGTACCTTAAAAGAAGCCAATCATTTGGATTTGATTCCTCGACGATTTTAAAATCATTCCTGCCTTCTAAGCAGGCATATTCATAATATCTGCTCTGTTATTGAGTTCAGAAATTAGGAATGTATTGAAAACTAGCAAAAGAAATTAATAGGGAAATGACGAAACGCATATGAACAAGTAATTTTAACTGTAACATGTAAACTAGCTACTAAGAAGTCATTGCTTTGATTCTAAAGAAGTCGATTTAGTACAAATATCATCTCTTCTAGACAGTCCAAAATCTATTGAAACATTGATTGTTCAAAATAAATAGGTTTTTAAATACACTAATATCAACAATGGTATCAAAATTTGTGATTAGGAATAACTAAGCGAAATGAGAGTATAAGTAATTTTTTACACTGTTGGTACTAGTATCCTAAGACAATGCTGCTTGATTCTCGCGATATTTAGTGAAATAGCCCTCTTATACAGAACAGTATCATCAGATATGCTTCTTTTTTTAGTATCAGAATTCAGGATGTATTGAAAATAAGGTAAAACGAGAAATAATTATTGGAAAATGAAACTAAGTAACAAGTAACTTATTAATTGTATTTAATAAGTATAAGACATCATTGCTTGAATTCTCGGTGATTTAGTACATAATTATCCTCGTCTACCAGGATCAGTATATCAAGATATCTGCCTCTTGTTTTAGTATCAGAAATTAGGTATGTATTGAATAATAGGCAAAGAAATAATTAGGGAAATTAAGTATGACAGTAATCTCTTTTAACTGTTGTAATAATACCTAAAGACATCATTGCTTTGATTCTTCGGCGATTTAGTACAAATACCTCTCTAAACGGAACAGTATCATAATAAAATACATTTTTATATGTAAATAGTATACATTCCCGTGTTTAGAAAAGGTAGTGAATATTTAGGGAAATGAGAGTATGAAAGTAACTTTAATGTTGTAACTAAGTACTAAAGACATATTTGCTTTGTTCCTTGGGATTTAGTACAAATATACAACTCTCCTACACGGAACAGCCATCAGCATATTGATTCTGGTTTTAGGTATCAGAAATTAGGATGTAAGTAAAAATAGGTAAAAAGAGAATAATTAGCGAAAGTGCAGAGAATGAAACAGTAATACTTTTAAGATTGTTTGTACAAATAAGTACATAAAGAATCTGCTGATTCCTCGGCGATTTTTACAATAGTCCCCTTTACAGGAACATATCATCAGATATCTGCTTCGTTGGTTTTATAGTATCAGAATTAGGATGTCTTGAAATAGGCCACGAAAAATAATAGGAGAAATGAAGAGTAATACGAAACTAATCTTCTTACTGTCATGATACTAAAGTACTAACAGAATACGTTGTTTGATTACTCGACGATTAGTGCAAAGTACTCCCTCTTTAAAGGAACAGTTCATAAATACTGCTCTTGTTGTTTTAAGTATCAGAATAGGAATAGTATTGTAAATAGCAAAAGAAAATAATTAGTGGAAATGAGAGTAGACATGAATTTTAACTGTGAGACTAAGTACCTAAAGACAACTCATCTGCTTTGATCCTCGATCGATTTTAGTACAAATATCCTCTTCTACGAAGCAGTAGTCATCAATTGATCTGCCTTCTATGGTTTTAGATCAGAAAAATTAGGTATGTAATAAAATAGGTAAAGAGAGAATATTTGGGGAAATGAGAGAGATGTAACATATATTCTCTTTAACTGTTGTAAACCAAGTAACTAAAGAAATCGATTGTTTGATTCCTTGGCGATTTAGTACAATACTCTTCTACAGGAAACATCATCGGTATCTGCCTTCTTGTGTTTTAGTACAGAAATTAGGATGTATTGAAAATAGTAAAAGAGAATCATTAGGGAATGAAGTATCTTTAATTGTTGTTAACTAAGGTACACTAAATGACATCAATGCTTTGATTCTTGATGATTTAGACAATATCCTCCCTCTCTACGACAAGTATCAATCAGATACTGCCATTCTTGGTTTAACTATCAGAAACTTAAGGTGTATATGTGATAAAGAGAATAATTAGGGAAATGAGAGTATGATCAGTAATCTTTTAACTGTTGTAACTAGTACCTAAAGACATTCATTGGTTTGGTTCCTCGGCGATTTAGTACAAAAATCCCTCTTCTACATTATCAGTATCACAATATCTGGCCTTCTTGTTTTAGTATCAGAAATTAGGTGAGGTATATTTGAAAATAGGTAAAAGAGAATATTTAGGGAAATGAGAATACAGTAATCTTTTTACTGTTGTAACTAAGTACATGAGACATCATTGCTTTGATCCTTGGCGATTTAGTAGCCATATCATTTTCTTACAGGAAACCGTCAATCAGGTATCTGCCTTTCTTGGTTTTTAGTATCAGAAATAGGATATGTAACGAAATAGTAAAAAGAATAATTAGGGAAATGAGAGTGTATGAACAGTAATCTTTATGTTGTAACTAAACCTATGACATGCATTGCTTTGATTACTAAGCGATTTAGTACAAATTCCTCTTTACAAGAACAGTATATTCAGTATACTTGCTTTTGGTTAGTATCAGAAATTAGGATGTATTGAAAGATAGGCAAAAGAGAATATCCGATTAGGGACAAATGAAGTATGCAACGTATCTTTAATGTTCTAAACTAAGTACATATAAGACATATTGCTTTGATTCTCGCGATTTTAGTACACAGATATCCTCTTCTCAGAACAGGCATGCATCAGGCTATCCTGTCTTCTTGTCTTAGTATAGAAATTAGGATGTATTGAAAATTAAGTAAAGAGAATATATTTAAGGAGGAATAGAGTTATGAACACAGTCTTTCAACTGTTGTACTAAGTACCTAAAGACACATCAGTTTGATTCTCGCGATTAGTTGAATATCCCGTTCTACAGAACATGACTATCAAGATATCTGCTTCTTGTTTTTAGTATCAGAATTGAGATGTTTTGAAATTAGGCAAAAGAGAATAATTAGGGAAAGAGGTAATGAAGCATATCTTTTACTGTTGTAAACTAAGATACCATAAAGACATCATTGCTTTGAATTCTCGGCGATTTAGTACAATATCCCTCTTCTACAGGAAAAGTATCATCAGATATCTGCTTTTGGTTGTTAGTATCAAGAAATCTAGATGTATTTCGAAATAGAGACAAGAGAATAACTTGGGAATGAGAGTAAATAAAGTAATCTTTTAACTGTTGTAACTAAGTACCTTTAAAACATTCGATGCTTTGAGTTCCTCGACGAATTTAGTACAATATCCTCTTACTACAGGAACAGTTATATCAGATATCTGCTTCTGTTTTAGTATTAGCATTGGATTGGATTGAAAACTAGGGAAAAGGAGAATATTTAGGGAAATGAGAGTATGAACATTAATCTTTTAACTGTTGTAACTAAGTACCTAAGACATCATTGCTTTGGACCTGCGAATTTACGTAAATAGTCTCTTGCTACAACCGCATCATAGTCTGCCTTTCCCTGGTTTTAGTATGTAGAAATTAGGATGTAATTGAAAATGGTAAAATATGCATATTAGGGACATGAGAGTATGAACAGTAATCTGTTAACTGTTGTAACTAATACCTAAAGACATCATTGTTTGGATTCTCGGCGATATTAGTACAAAATCCCTTTCTACAGAAAATATCATCAGAATATCTGCCTTCTTGTTATATCAGAAATTAGGGATGTATTCAAAATGGCAAAGAAATATTAGGGATGAGAGTATGAACAGCTAATCTTTTAACTTGTTGTAATATTTCCCTAAAGACATCATTGCTTTGATTCTCGGCCATTTGTACAAATCCTATTCTCAGGAAAGTATCACAATATGCATTCATGTTATGGTATCAGAATTAGGATGTGGGTTGAAAAGTAGGTAGCAGAGAACTAATTGGGAATGGAAGTATGAAAGTATTGTTAACTGTTAGACTAAGTACTAAAGACTACATTGCTTTGATTTCCTCACGATTTAGTGCAAATATCACTCTATACAGGAACATAATATCAGATTTGCTCTTTGGGTTAGTAAAAATTAGGAGATTGAAAATAGGTAAAAGGAAATTAATTTGGGAACATGAGGTCATGAATCGATATCTTGTAAATGTTGTAACTAAGTACCTATAGACTCATTGCTGTTGATTTCCTTCTGCGATATATCACAAATATACTCTTCTACAGGATCAGATCAGCAGAATATCTGCCTTCTTGTTTACAGTATCAAAAAAATTACGGATGATTGAAATAGGCAAAATTAGAAATAATTAGGAAATGAGAGTATGAATCAGTAACTTTTTAACTGTTGTAACCAAGTACCTAAAGACATCATTGCTTTGATTCTCGACGATTCAAGTACAGATTATCTCTTCTAAAGGAACATATACAGCATATCTGCTTCTTGTTTCTAGTAAGAAATTAAGATGTATTGAAAATAGAAAAGAGAATATTTAGGGAAATGAGAGTATGAACAGTATCTTTTTTAAACTGTTTGTAGCAACTAAGTAGTAAAGAATCATACTTGTGATCTTGGAGATTTAGTAAAAAATATAACTCTTCTACAGGAACAGCATCATGCAGGTACTCGTGCCTTCTTGGTTTTTTAGTTCAGGAAATTAGGATGTAATAGAAATAGTAAGAGAATAAATTAGCGGAATGCAGAGTATGAACAGCTAATCTTTTAATTGTTGTAAAATAAGTACCTAAAGACATCATTGCTTTGATTTTCCTCGGCGATTTAGTAAAAATATCCTCTTTTACAGGAAGAGTATCATCAGATATCTGCCTTCTTGGTTTAGTATCAGAAATTAGGATGTATTCAGGCAAATAGGCAAAGAGAATCATTAAGGCTCCTCGGGATTCCGATTTGGTACTGTTATTGTTAACTAAGTACCTAAAGACATCGCTGCTTTGAATTCCTCGACGAATTTGTGCAAATTCCTTTCAAGGAACAGGTATATCAGATATCTGCTTCTTGGTTTAGTATCAGAAATTAGGATGTATTGAAAATAGGCAAAGGAGAATAATTAGGGAAAGAGACGTATGAACAGTATCTTTTAACTGTTGTAAATAAGTACCTAAAGAAATCAATTTGCTTTGATTCCTCGATGATTTAGTACAAATATCCCTTCTACAGGAACAGTATCATCAGATATCTGCCTTCTTGGTTTAAGTATCAGAATATTAAGAACTGTACCTTGAAATAGGTAAAAAGAGAAAATTAGGTAAACTGGAAGTATGAACAGTAACTTTACTCTTGTAACTAGTACCTAAAGACATCATTGTTTGGTTCCTTGGCGATTTAGAAGAATGATAAGATTAAATTATCAACCTCCTTTGGAATAAGTTTAAGTTTTAGTATCAGAATTTAGGAAAATGTATTGAACTAGCAAAAAGGGATAAGAAGGGAAAGAGAGATGAACAGTAATCTTAACCTGTTGTAAACCAGTTACTAAAGACGATATCTGCTTTGATTCTTGGGTTTCAGTTACACTAATATCCTCTTTCTACAGGAACCAGCATCATCAGGTATCTGCTTTCTGGTTTTAGTATCAAGTAAACTTGGATGTATTGAAAATCAGGTAAAAGAGACATAATTGGGAATGAGAGTATCTTTTTATTGTGTAGACTAAGTGACCTAAAGACATCATTGCTTTGATTCTTGTTAATTTAGAAGAAATCTTAAGTCGCCACCCGGATCTGTTCTCAGATATCTGCCTTCTTGGTTTAAGTATCAGAAATAAGATGTTTGAATAGGTAATGAGTATAATTGGGTTAGGACTTAGGAAAGGCTTTAAACTTCAGAAACTCGGTACTTGAAGAAATATTTGGTTTGGTTCCTTGGGAATTAGTACAAATATCCCTCTTCTACATTATCAGTATCATCAGAAATTGCTTCTTGGTTTTCTTAGTATCAGAAATGAGGTTGGTATTGAAAATAGGTAAAAGAAATATTAGGAAATGAGAGTATGAACAGTAAGCTTTTAACTGTTGTAACTAAGTGAACTTCTAAGATATTATTTGCCTGGATTTTTAAAGCTTTAAGTAAATATCATTTCTACAGGAATTAAGCCATCATCAAGTATTGCTTCTTGTTTTAGTCTTCAGAGTAGCCATGTATAGACAATGGTAAAAGAGACATTAGCGGAAATGAGAGTTGAACAGTGAATCTTTTAATTGTTGTAAATAAGTACCTAAAGATATCATTGATTCTAAGCGATTAGTAATATCCCTCTTCTACAGGAACGTCATCATCAAAGATAATCTGCCTTCCTTGTTTTAGTACTAAAATAAGTAGCTAAATTATTTGATGAATAATATAGGATAATGAAGAAAACAATGATTTTTCAACTGTTGTAGCTAAGTACCTAAAAACATCATTGCTTTGATTAATCGACGATTTAGTGAATAGTCCCTCTTCTATAAACAGGAACTGTATATCAGATGATTGCCTTTGGCCTTTTCGTATCAGAAATTAAGGGATGTATTGAAAAGGCAAAAGAAAAAGTTGAAATGAAGAGAAAGAATAACAGTATCTTTTTAACTGTTGTAACTAAAGTACCTAAAATCATCATTACTTTGATTCTCGCCGATTTAGTAACATAATTCATGCCTCTTCTACAGGACAGTATCATCAGTATCTGTCTTTGTGTTTTTAGATCAGCAATTATGGATGTATTTGAAAATAGGTAAAAGAGAAATTTTAGGGAAATGAGAGTATGAACAGTATATTTTCAACTCTACGTAACTAAGTCTAAAGACATCATCTGCTTTGTTTCCTTGGCGAAAATTTTTAGTCACATAATTACGTCCTCTTCTATCAGAACAGCATCACAGGTATCTGCCTTCTTGGTTTTTAGTATCAGACATTAGGATGTATTCGAAAATTAAGGTAAAAGAGATAAGTTAGGGAAATGAAGTATGCATCAGTAATCTTTTAAGTTGTTGTACTAAGTACCTAAAGACATCATTGCTGGTTTTGAGTCTCGGAGATTCTGCTTCTCGATTGCTTAGTCGGTTCCATCAGATATCTGCCTTCTTGGTTTTAGTAATAGAAATTAGGATGTATTGAATATAGGTATGAGAGAATAATAGGAAGGAGGATAAGAAACTTGACTAAGTACCTAGAGACATCATTGCTTTGATTCCTCGGCGAGTTAGTAGCAAATGTCCCTCTTCTACAGGAACAGTATAATTCTGCTAGCGGACTTCCTGGCTTCCTCTGCTTCGTCTCTTCGGTACTCGGCAAAATCTCTTTTTACACATCGCTGCGTTTTCCTATATTGATGGAAGGTTTTGCTAATTTCTGATAGCTTTTAGACCTTGAAGGGCTGTGCTGTGCGCTAGTTTTAGTATCATACTTCAGATACTCTTCATCCTGATTAGATTTCCTTCTATGATCGAACAGGTTTATTCCTTCAGAATCATAAGGCTGACTCTCTTCTTCATGTTTGGAATGTCTCCAACAAACATGTGGGTTAAAGTTCCTAGTATTATATATTGAATACTTTTCGCCTTCATCAGAGCTATAATCATAATCAAACGGGATATTTTCAGAATCATCTTCCTGATTCTCTTCGTCATATTAAGAATATTTCGTCTGAACATGCGGGTTAATCCTCTTAGAACCATATCTCTTGTTTTCTACGCTACGCTTTGAGTGCCTTCTAGTAGGGTGCGGGTGATCCTTGATTCCATGACTTTCAATATCTGTTTCGGAATTTTCTTCGAAATCAGATGAACAATCTACAAAGTCTTCTTCTTGACTTTCTGCATCTGTTTCGGAATTTGCTTCGAAACTTGACATACAGTCGACAAATTCTTCTTTCTAACTTTCTACATCTGTTTCGGAATTTGCTTCGAAATCAGATGGGCAATCCTAAAAGTCTTCTTCTGGACTTTCTTCGTCACATTAGGAAATTGCTTTAAAAGTGGACGGAAAATTGTGTACTTTATAAGCATTGTGACCTTTTCTGTGGTCATAGTGGCTATCATAAGCTTTTTCTTTGGTCGGTCTCTTAGGTTTCACATACCTGAACAGTCTTATTGGCCTATTACTGCGTGTTGTCCCTTCTGGACATAATTTTCCACGTCCTACTGCTTGCTGTGTTTCAGAGTGTACCGCCGACTTTAAACTAGACTCTCTTGGTCTGTTGTGGCATATACTTGGATAAGCATGGCTATCAAGATTCTTTTCGGTTTGTGAAATCTGTACTAGGTTTCGTTTCTTTACGTCTTACTGCGTGGTGCATTTTGGAGGTTCACTGTCTTTATCCACTCTTCTATCTGGCTCTAGACGTCTTACGTTACTTTTAACCTGGTCCCTCACTTTACTGCGCTTAAAAAATTATACCTGTGGTTCACTATCTCCTTTCAATCTTGATTCCTTCTTTGCGTGTCTTCCATCGGACACTTTGGCAGATAATTTGTTTCTTTTCTCGACTGTTGCTTTGAAGTTGGACTGACAAACGACAAAGACTTCGTCTTGGCTATCGGAATTTGCTTCGAAACTGGACGGACAATCAAAAAAGTCTTATTATCGACTTTCTTCGTCAATTTCGGGATTAGACGGAAAATTGTGTACTTTATAAGCATCGTGACCTTTTCTGTGGTCTCTATTTTCATCATAACGGCTATCATAAGCCTTTTCTTTGGTCGATCTCTTAGACTTCACATACCTGAACAGTCTTACTGGCCTTTTACTGCGCTTTGTCCCTTTTGGACATATTTTTCCACGTCTTACTGCCTGCTGTCTTTCAGAGTGTACTGCCGACTTTGAACTAGTCTCTCTTGATCTGTTGTGACCCATGCTTGGGTAAGCATGGCTATCAAGATTCTTTTCGGCTCGGGAAATCTGCACTAAGTTTCGTTTTTTACGTCTTACTGCGTGGTGCATTTTGGCGGTTCACTGTCTTTATCCACTCTTCTATCTGGCTCTAGACGTCTTACGTTACTTTTAACCTGATCCCTCACTTTACTGCGCTTTACCAATTTTACCTGTGGTTCACTATCTCCTTTCAATCTTGATTCCTTCTTTGCGTGTCTTCCATCGGACACTTTGGCAGATAATTTGTTTCTTTTCTCGACTGTTAAAAGCATTGGTTTACCTAACTTGGTCTCTAGGTTAGGGCTATTGCTTTCCCTATAATAACACATTTGGTACACAAAATCAAAAATTAACGGTATCTGAGATATGTTACACCCAAATAAGAGGTTTCATTCAAAATCACAATTTTCACCTACAATCATGAACGGAAATTTGTATAACTTATTACCTATTTCTAGTGTAAGTTGTGTTTGTCCGTACACATGTTTAATGCTTTGGGTGATACTCTCAAGATTTACATTTATGTTTTGTGTTTTTAGCATGAAGTTTTGCTTCAATTTAGTGTAATGTTTATTTTTAACAAAATTTAAAGAATTATCTGAATCGATAAAAATTCGCTCCAGTTTATAGTATCTATTATCACTACTAATTACATTACAATTTATAAAGTATGCTGACACACTGGTGCGTTGTGCGGAGTTTTTACCCTCCGTATCGTGCACTTGATACACTCTAGGATGTCTCAGAGGTGCTCTGCAGTGCATATGTGGTGCGCTGCAGTGCGATGTGGTACTGTGTGGAGTACCTACAATCGCGGCACGATCTCGTGCCACTCTCTTAAGTCTAAAAGAGACTCTGCTCTCCTTGCTATATGCTCACGCCTTTCTCTATCGGAATCTGGTTCCATATCAGGCTTGGAGCAACTCTCATAGTCGGGGTGGTTCACCCCTCATGCATAATTTGCAATTTTTATCAATGCCTTTTCTGGTGTATTCTACATCATCATCGTCTGAGTCTCTATCAGAGCTCGACGGTTCAACTTCAAAGTGATCATTTTTACTTTCTTTTGAATAATAGGGTTTCCCCTCTTCGTCATCATCAGATATTTATTTGCCTGACGGTTTCACATCTTTCATTTAATTTACCTTATAGTCAATACGTTTTGTTTTCGGGCTGCCTTTTGGTTCTGGACTGTAGTGCGGACTTTGGCTTCTGCTGCCTCTAGTTATGCGTTTATGAGTGTTTCAGCTAACCCTTTTGTCGAGTGCTGTACCCTTTCTCACCATCATTCTTTGATGGCCAACTTTGGGGTCGCTCCTTATCAGGACTTAGGCTCTTGTACCTGTCTTGGTCTCAACTACTATTCCTTGGGTGAGCCCTATCGCGTATATCTTTAAAACGGTATAGACTAGGACTCCGATGTTTCTTTTGAACACTTTTTTCTGTCCAAAATGGTATTTTATTTTTTCTGTACTCGTCATCTTCTTTCGGTCTATATCACTGTCAATCTTCTGCTATATTCGTCGTACTGGTGCTGGTGATGTGCGTCTAGTATTATAATAATTCGACTCTTCCCCTCAAATCTATTTCTGTTCGATGCATCTCTCTTTCATATCTCTCTCCTATATCTCTTTTTCTCTTCTCTTCTTCTTAATTGTCCCACGGCTTATTTCTCATTTAGTTTCACAATGTTAAATAATTTGTTTACATTTTTGCTAAAACTTTTACATAATTGTGTTCCATATAATGTGGTGACTCTAAATATATTGTTACGTATAACATTTTGCTAACAGAGATTAACTCACAATCCTTTTGTTTAAAAATGTTGTTTCAAACACTTGTATTTTGATTCCTCTCACATGGCAGATGATAGATTAGCCATTATTTATTTTCACTCATGTGTTCTAAACCAACATTGAAAAACTATGTTTTTTTCTCTTCTTTTTTTTACTAGAGATAATTGTATTTTTTATTTGTTAATTTTCTTGTTTTATGTAAATTAAAAACAAGCATATTGTTTCTTCTTTCTCCCACTCACGTGCTTCACCATTGCTATAGTTAAAATGCTAAATTCCTGAGATTACTGAATCATCATGAGAACTTTTAACTCTAACTTAACTGTGTGTCTCTCAGTATCTTTTACTCACATTACACATGAGAAACTAGATACATTGTCTTCCTTTTTGCTTAATTTATGCTCTAGTTTGCTATTGTTCCTAGCAATTAAAAGACAAATTTCGACCGCACACCTTAGAAGATATAAAATGGATCCCTGCTGAACTATTTTACTTATTATTTTTCTCCCTTTCATAAGCAGAGAACATTCAATTGATACATTTATTTTATTCCTTCAACACAAAAATTGGCATTCTTTCTTTCCTTTTTCTAAGATTGTATGAAGATATAGTTTTTTTATTTACTAGTTATTGAAAAAAAAATCCCATTTTTTTAATATTTAATAAGAAAAGGTTTTAATGATTTTCATTTTTTTTATTCTCTCATCCTTTTGAGAATAATGCATATCCTTTAGAAAAGCCTTTTTTGATATTCCTACTAATATAGTTGTTCAATCACAAGGAATCTTTACATATAATTTTTTCTTCACATGGTTTTAATATTTTCCTGGTAATATGTGAATATGTTTTACAATTAAATGAAATTTTTTCTCTTTAAGTAGTAGATTTTGCAAACAAAATATATACTCTCTCCACAGCAGAATTCTTGGACAACTCTGTACTCTCGTTTTTTTTCCATTTCTTTTATTCATATAGTCATTAATTAGAGCTTTTCTTTAACAAGCAACCTTTAAATGTACTGTAGCATATCATTTATTTCTCGTTTTGATTTCACCTAACCTTTTCAGTAAAATCTTAGTACCTCTTATATTAGTATTCATCTTTTTTCTTCAAGGATTATTTGGAAACCGACCAAAATAATAAACCTTCCATTTATGTTGAATTTTTTCTCCTTCAAGTAAATCGAACAGACGACATCTCCCTTTTCTTATATTGGTTTAGATCTTTTTTTCTTAACAATGGAAAACTTGAAACCAATATAATACAAACTTTCCTATTTGTTTGATTATCATTTTCCCATTACAGGTAAATTGGAGGACAACAAAAAAATTAACTCCAGAATTTTTCTTCTCTTCTAATGCTAAAAAAATCTCTTCTTTTTTTCCACGGAAAAAGATTTTATCCGCATTCCTTCTTACAGTAGTCCCCTACTACTATTAAGGACCTGCGGAAATCTGTTAACTTTTCTTACCAATTTAACTCTTGTAAATTCCTTATATTAAATAGGGTGTATTTAACTTGAACATTCATCGAATATATGTTTTAAAAATCGTATGTGTGAATGAATATCAAATGACAGATGTTTATTTAAATGAATTACTATATCTTTCTCAGAACTTGAATCAGAAAAGTACTACTCTAAAATCCACCAGGAATTTCATCATTCCTTATTCCTACAGAAGTATGAATAAAGAACTCCACTCGAGTTTATCACAGTGATGTCTGTGTTTATATATGATTTGATTGCCAGATGTATACTTGGAACTGAATAATGTGTACCAGATGTATGCTGTGAAAATCTTGTGACAATTTTGAAAATATAGGAATCATACAATCAACTATCTTGCCTAAATAATCTGCAGCACTTAAAAGGAAATTTAATCGTGCTAGTTTGAAATATTTTAAACTTAGTAATCTCATAATTATTTTCCACACTTAAAAGGGTATAATAATTATTATTATTATTTCTAATTACTAATAATTTATAATTTTTTCAGTTTATCTGCTTTGAACAAATGGCTGAAAATGAAAAATTTTACACTCCTTTCCAACATCCTTTACATCTACATTATCAAAACTTAAAGAAGTGGAATGAAAATTGGACTATACAAAACCCACTTATTTCAAAGCTCTACCTATTTGATGATGATTGGAACAACAAAACAAAATATATATGATGAAAAAACAGAATAAAATTTTATTAATTATTTTTATTATTATTATTATTATTATTATTATTATTATTATTATTATTATTTTATTAATTATTATTATTATTATTATTATTATTATTTATTATTATTATTATTATTATTATTATTATTATTATTATTATTATTATTATTATTATTATTATTATTATTATTATTATTATTATTATTATTATTATTATTATATTATTATTATTGTCATTGTTTATTATTATATTATTATTATATTTTAACCATTATTATATTATTATTATTATTATTATTTTATTAATTATTATTATTTATTATTATTTAATTTTTTTTTTTTATTATTATTCTTGTTATTATTATATTAATTGTTATTATTATGCTTTATTATTATTATTGATTATTATTAAAATAATTAAATAACACTAATTATTTATTATTTTATATTATTATTATTATTATTATTATTCTTATATTTTTATTATATTATTATAATTATTATTATTATTATTATTATTATTATTATTAATATTTTATTATTAATTTTATTATTATTATTATTATTATTATTATTATTATCATTATTATTTAGTAAACAATTTATTTTCATTATTATTATTATTTTATTATTATATGTTATTGATGTTTTAATTTATTATGAGATTATTTTATATTTTATTACTTTTTTTTTATTATTTATCATTATTATTATAATATTATATTATTATTATTATTAATTATTATTATTATTATTATATTATATTATTATTATTAATATTATTTATTGATTAATTTTATTATTATTATTATTATTTTTATTTAGTTTATTTATATTATTATTATTATTATTATTATTATTATTATTATTATTATTTTATTATGATTATTATTATTATTAATGTATTATTTTATTATTCTTAATTATTATATTTATTATTATTATATATTATTTTATTATTATTATTATTATTATTATATTAATTATTATTATTATTAATTATTATTATTATTATTATTATTTTATTATTATTATTATTATCATTATTATTATTCTTATTATTATTATTATTATTATTATTATATTATTATTATTATTTTATTATTATTATTATTATTTATATTATTATTAATTATTATTATTATTATTATTATTATTTATTATTATTATTATTATTATTATTATTATTATTATTATTCATTTTATTATTGTTTTATTATTATTATTATATTATTATTATTATTATTATTATTATTATTATTATTAATTATTATTATTATTATTATTATTATAATATTATCTTTATTGATAGAAAATATAAATATATTCGTATAATAATTTTGTGAACATATATTTATGGGTTCATGTTTTATGTATGTGTACCGGTGATATACATTTATATATTTGCGGGAACAGGCAGCAGCAGGGTTGAAAGTTCACTGGATATTACGTTATATGTATCTATACCCTGTAATTCTAAAGCTATGTTCTCCTTAAATATATTTATATTAAAGAAAAAAAAATATTTTTTTTCGGACTAATGTTATCTATGAATATTGGAATATAATCTATTTTTATTTCAGTTGAGTATAATATAACAAGAAAGTAAAGTAAGAAAAGAATTTAACACATTACCTTGAAGCAAAAGATAGCAAACTATGAGGATGCATCTTCTTGTAACAATGTTCAAGGTAGATTAGGCGTGTCTGAGAATTTCAACGGTGGTCAAGTGACACCTGAAACCCGCTTGAATGTTCGATCCTTGGGGGTGGCTGCGTGTGCACGTAGTTTCTAACATTAATTTTAGTTATACTTAAACCGAATTTAACAAGAAGCTCTGAACAGATGAACAGACAGAAGGAGAAAGAAAAAAGGTAGGTAGTAAGGGGAAACAACTGACAGCGAACCGAAAGCCGGAAGTTGCAACGGATGTTGCAAATGTTGCAAGCAATAATTTTGCAAACATTCGGTTTTTTCAAGCTTTACGTGTCAAGGTCAGGGTGTTTAAGGTCGGTGAGACCGAATTTAAGGTCTGGAATACTCTTTTCAGAGGTTTAAAACCCTAAAAGGGGGGAGTAGCCCCCCAGAGGGGGCTTTTTTGGTTCCAAGAAGGTTTTAAATTATTGGTAGATCATTTGTGATGATTCCAATCGATTTATCGATGTTTTATACCTCTATATCGATGTTTAAATCGTCTTTCTACGTTCTCTGGTTGACTTTTTACATTGAAAAATATAATCAAAAGAAAATAATAATATAATAATAATAATAATTATAATAAAAATAATAATAATCGTTATAGTTAGGTTACAGATTGTCGACCCCCGATTTTGGTATGAAGGGGTTAATTTATCGGCCTTAAACTTGGTATGCTGTCAATTGACGAGTTAAACTGATCACCGCCGAGTTTTGGTGACCGTAGGTCACCCTTAAGTGGATGTTGCACCCTAGAAGCGAGGTCAAATTTGTCCATGTTAGGCTTAACGTATCGGGTTAAAATTTGGATGTGAGCTATATGATGACGTAATTTCGTCGTAGACGAGATTAGGTCCCTATGCACTCTCCGTAGGGGAGTCGCACCCCTAAAAATTGAAATGGTCGTAGAAGACTGAAACTTGGAGAAAGGATTCGGATTCGGAGTTGGAGAAAGATTCTGAATCGGATTCGTCGTCGGATTCAAGAGACCCTCTCCGGAGGAAGGTCCTCTCCTAAAAAAAAGAAGAAATGCATGGAATGCAAAAACGAGGAAGAAAAAGAAAGGAAGAAGGAGGAAGTAAGAAGAATGAGGAAGGAGGAGTCATAGAAGGATTCAGAGTCGGTACCGACACCGGTGCTGGAGCCGGTACGGTGTCGAGCTAGTAAACTTTCGTTTAATAATACAATATCATTACTGTTCACATAACTGATTCTGTTCTAACATGTCATGTCGTCAATGTGCTATTGGCATATGAAAATAACACAACCCTTCATTCTAAATGTTGAAGACTGACATTTATATTTTCAAATCTCATTTTCTTTTTATAAACGTTAATTAATATAATTTTTATTTTCTTAAATTGAAACATAAATATATTGTTTGCTATTTTTATTTTTATAAGTTTCATTTTACATTTATTTTTTGTTTTTAATTTTATTATTTTAATTTTTTTCTAACTTTTTTTTTTTTATTTATTGTACGATTTTTTTTTTTTTTTATTTTTTTTTTTTTTTTTTTTTTTTTTTTTTATTTTTTTTATTTTTTTTTTTTTTTAAAATTTTATTTGTTAATAACAATTTTTTTTATAATTTTATTTTTTATTTTTTTTTATTTAAATTTATTTTTCAACATTTATTTAATAGTTTTTATTTTACACATATATTTGTCTTTAATTTTTATTTTTATTTTTTTTTATTTTAAAAATTTAGTTTTTAATTTTCAAAAAATGTTTTTCAAGTTTTATTTATTTTTTATCTTTATTGTTATTTAGAAAGATACATTTTTTAAACTTTTATTTATTTTGTTTTATTCCTTTATCCTTTTTGTTTTTTACTAAAAATGTTTTGTAGTTTTTTATGTTTTCAACGTAAAAAATTGCAATTTAACATACCTAAAGCAAGTAAATCAGTCAATCATTAATCAAACCACTCTCCTCCTCCCCTTCTCGTCCATAGATCTATTGGATCATTGATCAATTAAATAAGTCAGTTTTGTATAACAGAAACACAAAAGTTATTTATTTTTTGTTTTATTTGCTTTTAAACATTTTGTTTTTTAACCCTAAAACATTTTATAATTTTCATTTTATGACGTAAAAAAGTCCCATTTTACCATACCCTAATCAGTAAATCAGTAAATCAGGACCACGACCCCCCTCCCCACCCTATCCATGATCTTTTGATCTATTTGATCTATTTTATTCAAGTCATACTTTTGTATAACATAACACAAACAAGTTCTCTGAAAAATTTTCATAGTAAGAAATGTTATTTAACATAACCTATCAAAACCTATCACAACCTATACCATCCACACACACACACACAAGAATAAACTGCTAACATTAGCAAAGTTCCATACTTAACAACAGTAAGTAACTAACATTACTACAAAACTTACTCTATTCACACTTTTTCAAGCATAAATCTCTAAAATATCAACTAAAAATAGAGACCACACACACACACTACACACACACTCAAGAATAAACCTGCTTAACATTATTCAAATGTTCCATTCTAAGACAGTAAAAGGTAACTAACATTACATACAAAACGTAACCTATTCACACTTTTTCAAGAATATCTGTAACATATCAATGTTAATTTTGCATTAAAATAGTAATATTTAGCAAAGATTATCGTATCCTAACCTAACTATTGTAATGAACTAAGAATAAATGCTACTCACACACACGCACGCACATACACAAACATTTCGCAATAGTAAAACCTTACACTTTTTGAAGATAACCGGAAATATTTTTAGGCTTATTCCATTTTAGACTCCGCCCCCTTTCAGAAAATATCAACGCGCTAATCATGAAAAATGATTTTATTCTATATCCACTTGCATAAAGGGATGCAATACTCTCAAGCTTTACTATAGACAAACTTATAGGTTTGGCAACAGCGCATGAATACAGAGGCGATAATGGCAGAATTGTATAGATTTTGGAGCAGAGTTATATATAAATCGACGAGCTACTCGATGAGCCATTCTTAATCAAGAGCTCTTACGATCAACACTTTAAGAAGCATTCGATAGATCCTGTATGTCTCCTTATCCAACTTATATATATATATATATATATATATAATATATAATTATATATATATATATATATATATATTATAATATTATATATATATATATATATATATATAATATAATATATATATATATATATATATAATATTATATATATATATATTATATATTTTTATATATATATATATATATATATTCTGAAGCTGTAGTAATGAGAGTAATTTAACTATATATATATTGTGATGTTTGAATATATATTATAATAATATATATTATATATAATTATATAATATATATATATAATATATATATATATTATTTATATATAATATATATATATATTATATATATATATATATATATATATAATATAGTATACACTGAAAGATATAATATATCATAGGTAGAGTGTATTATTAGACTCTATATACATGAGGGATTTATTCAAATCAATATATAGTATCGCGTGTAGGATCGTGTTTCTTTTCTTAGAGCTAGAGTTTCCTCTGTAAAGGAGATTGCGTAATTACAGATAGTGGAGCGGTAAGTTAAAAGCGTAATAAGTTTAAAATAATACATTTATCAGAAATGATAATGAACTCACAGGTGTAAATCATTTAAAACATATCGTCTAAAAAAGTGATTCATTTTCGAGAGCAGAAGCGTGTGAAGATATACCATCAAGCACACTCTTGAGAGAGAGAAAAGCATACTGTCGTTGTCGCTATACCGAGACCGGCCTCGGATTAAAAATGGTAATGTTGTTGTTGTTGGCAGAGTAGAATATTACTTACATTTTAATATATGTGAATGAGAAAATACTATTTAAACTAAATATTTTTACCGACATATTCTTTACAGTCTGATTACCAAACTCCGAACCCTAAGCTTACAGAATTTGTATTGAATATATCAAATTTGTGTATCAGATGTAGGAATGTTTAAATTTTATATTTACTTTTATTGAAAGCATCGATTTTATGTATCAAATGTCGTCGATACCATGCTAAACAATCGAATGTGATATGGTAGGTAGTTTAGCAATGTAGTGACAATGTAAAAGTTTCAAACGTGTCAATTAATATCGAATGTATGATAGGGCACGCATGAGGGTTGGTA
Source organism: Trachelipus rathkii (assembly GCA_015478945.1). Classification (NCBI taxonomy): domain Eukaryota; kingdom Metazoa; phylum Arthropoda; class Malacostraca; order Isopoda; family Trachelipodidae; genus Trachelipus; species Trachelipus rathkii. Next base: position 47,743 of record JABUQX010008539.1, read on the forward strand.
TCAATTTCACGTTTGGCGATGGTCAGTCACCTGATCGGAAATACTATGTAAACATCAGTTATTGAGATATGTTAGACAATATTGCGGTGAAAAAGATGATGAGACGATTGGAAGGTTCTTTCTAGTCCGGTGACAAGGCAACCTTTATTAAATTCAAAGTAGTACCTACTGTGTTCATGATAGCGAAAGGAAAGGCTAATGGCTGTAAAACTGATGCATTCGAACCGCTGAATGTCAGTTTTAAGCATCCTTACATTAGAAAAGTTCATCTCGCAAATGGAGATGTTGGATGCGCTTTCAAAGCTATTGTTCTGTTTAAGAAAATAAGGCTATGAAGTGTTAGAAGTCGAAAGGTATTCATACTCAGTAATGACACGAATGAGAACAGGGTAACAAATATATATTTAAGCTGGATTGACCAAGATGGTATCTGTAAATAGCCAGGACTCTTGTCATATGAGTATATGGAGTTTGTAAAAAAATGCGAGAATGAAGGTCGCACACACACTCGTCGTATAGTCGTATTCGGTCCTCAAGGTAATGGCGAAAAAATACTTTATAATCCATCCAATGAGAACAGAGATGACCCTTTATACATTATCGGCCATGATGAAGTTAATTATTACTATGCTATAACAGAAGATAAGTTAAAGCTGTGCTTTAAGAATACCAAGAAAACAAGGAGCAAATAGGAATGGTATCTTTTGCACTTATTGTTACACTTTCTATTGTAATAATATAGCACATAAATTAGATTGTGAACATTATGGATGTCTAGACAATGTCTAGACGACAAGTGTAAAGGATCATTTGATCACGATGATATATTTCATGAATGTAGCGAAAGTAATCGTGAATATTATAATGCTGAATGCTAGTAATTAATAATGCTTAAATGCAATCAGATGAATCAATGAATAATGAAATGGATACATAATTTACAACTCCGCTTTAAAGAATGGCAAACTTTATATTTTTATGTTAAGAATTGTTTAATTCTTGGTAAAAGTGTGTTGAGAATTATTCTTTAATAACCTTGTGTTATGATAGTAATTAAAGTTTTTCTTTACTTCAACCTTTGTGACTAAATCATCCTTTTCATTTCGTTTTAATTCTGCTTCAGGTAACCAAAGATGTAACTAAAGATTTAAATATAATTTCGTTGGTTAGATAATTACATATAAAAACTTATCATTGTACTAAAATGTTGTAAATGATTGCATGATATGGGTAGTTAGTTTTAGTGTTGTTGATTTTGTTGTTGTTGTTGAGAAGTGTGTATATTTGACTATTTTATTTAAACGTCTTTTAAGTTGGGATAATATTAAATTTTCATTTTTAGTATTCTTGTTTTGCAATCACCTGATAAAATTTTTTTTTTGATTAAGGATAATAATAGGCTTTAATATATAATCTTTATTTATGAAGGACTTCTTTTTTACCTTTCTTTCTAAATATGCGATGAAAGAAGATATTAACTCAATATTAAATCTATAAAGGGTTGTTACGCAAATAACGAATATTTTTCACAATAGGTCAGATTTAAGGAACAATTTTGTCTTCGACCATAATTTTGTACTGGTGACGAATGAAACAAATCTATCTCGATCGCTCTACAAACCCTGTTGTTTTGAAATAATCATTCTGAAGAGGGGGGAGCTGAATAAGGCTAATAAGCTTCGTTACTCCCAAAACTCAAAAAATTTGATATCAATTTAATACTTTTTAAATAACTACGATTACCCCAAAAAATGGCAATGATCAAGTTTACGCTTAGCTTTTAAGAATAATGGCAATGGATCCACATTCAGGTATTCACAGTATATAATAATATGTCGTTACGCTTGCTGATCCTAAACCAAAAAAGGAGTTCAAATAAATAGACTTTACGTTGCTTGCTGATGGACATCAATAATCAACATGACTCATCAAAGATATTTCGAACAATTATTTCTGCCAATTAATAATGCTAATCATCAATAATCAAATTAATGGTAATTTAAAGTGAGGATTAAATAGTGGTTTGATTTATACTCGAAAAAAAAGCAATTCAAGGAGTTGTAATTGAATTATAAATACAATTGAAGTGCAAAGACAAACAATAAAAGTGGTCGGTATTTCTAGGTAAGAATAGAACTTGTCAGATCTATCGTGAATCTATATACCTAATAATAAAAACAATAAATAATTTTAATAACCTATTCAAGATGATTTAATCGTAGGATAGTAAAACAATACTTAAGAATAATTATTTGTTAAGAATAATACATAATTACCATGAATAATTAATAACTGAATAATAGTAATTATGTGTGGAATATTAAACCCTTGATGAAAGTAGCCAATAACCCTCTCTATGAAGTTGACCTTCACTACGCACTATGATAATAGGATTTCACCTCAAATAAGTAATTTGCTGAAATATATTTACGCTATTGCTTTAAAAAATAAAAAAAAACGAAGGGGAGTAAACTAAATATGATAATCAATGGCACAAGTCTAAACGAGTGTTGAACAATCTTGGAAAGGACAGGATGTGTAATAAAAATTATAATAGCCACAAATGGTGTAACTCGTATAGATATATTTACACGCGAATCAAAATAGTGGATTCCCGAAATGTATAATGCAGTATTAACAAGAAAATGCGTATTTTAAAAACTATCAAGCATTGGAAAAATAAATAGGTTTTACGTTCTCTCTGGGTATAAAAAATAAAATGAAAATAAAATACATAATAATGAGAAATAGAGTCTGTTCGAATCAAAAATTACCGAAAAATATGGTTTTAGTGCCCGCAGAAAGCCTTATATTAGACTTAACATTCTATTCAAGGAGGTTGTTGAATCTTAGAGTGTTTAATAGAAATAATGTTATAAATTAGAAAACGTCCCATTATGTTGATCCATAATTGTTTCTACGATAAAGAAGTTATGAATATAAATTAATTATTATAAATAAACTGATAGTTTTAGTGTATTTATTATAACAGTTACTTTTCAATGAAAAACATCATTATAATGTGTAAAATGAAAAAACTTGTTGTAACACATTTTCCCCGCTTAAATGTCACTTTACAAAATATTGAATAATCTACAGTAGATAAATGATAAATGTTAGCTGTATTCGTCTGGCTTGTATGTATAATAATATTAGTCTTTTAAGCACGTTAATGTTCATAAGTTTAGCTTTACAGAGCAGGTAAAAACTTTTACTTTGTGTCTTTACCCATACGCGTATTATGCTGTAGGTAAGATATGCTAATTTGTTAATAATTACTATGTTAATGTAAAAAATTACAATGATATTTATCAGATACTGTTTGAATAAAATAATGAAATGGAATTTGTGAATGTTGTATTGTTAGTGAGTCCCGTTGTTAAGTTACTTTATACTGTTTGATAAAGTTTGGAATATTTATGTTATTCAAGATTATTAGTCTTGCCTTAAAGAAATCTGATGTACCTAAAGATTTGATCTTAGTGATTTATAATCATTTTTCCTTTTATAGATAATTAATAAAAACGAAAAAATAAAATTGTATTGTTATGGTGTCAGAAATTTAACATTGTTATGTAAGAGACATGCTTGACCATGTGCGAATTAGTTACATTTTGAGAATTGTTATGGTTAAAGACACCTTATACTTGGTGTTAAAAGTGTGGAAACTAATTTAATAAATTGTTAACAGTTATAATAACTTCATGTGTTAGTGGGTTAGTTCTTGTCTTGTACAATTAATTTTTTTAGTATGTTAACATGAACATTTAATATGTATTGAAAAATGTGGAATACATAAAACCTTGTATACATAACTAGCATACTTTCAGTGCGATGATTATGATAATTTAAAAACCAATGTGTTAATAGTGTTTAAGATCTTATAAATTTTGGAGTTTAAATTAACATTGAATGTGTCCCTTAATTAATGCGTGACAAATTGAAAATAAAAGTTTACTAAATTTAATAATGACTGATGTTAGATTAATTAACTTATTATTAAAAAAGTGTGGAACTTTGGTTAGCAAATGTGAAACCCAGTATAATGTTTAAGAATTGTCAGAATTTGTCGGTGAATCAAATAGAAATCCGATAAACAATTATTCATAGATAAAAAATGATCTGTAACGAAATTAAGATGCCGTATTTAAAATGTTAGAAAAACTCTGCTAAAGGTAGATTTAAAAATCTTTGTAAAAATATAAACAAGAATAATATATAATAATTGTTAATTAAATAAAACTACCATATTGATTATTGATATTTATGATATAAATCCAAAATATTAACTATTACGCGAAAAAAATGCTGACTTGAACTCAAAGTAGCAGCTATAGAATAATAATGTAAATATTAACAGTAGAGAGGAAATCAGGGGAATGAGAGATAATGGAGGGAAGGGGGTCAAGTACACAAATAAGTTTAATAACATGGTAACGAATTTTTAAATATACGGATTTATATAATGTGCTGTAGTAAGTGTGTTCTAGTCTAAACAAAGCATGATACAAGCTTAGAAACAGAAATTTTGTAAACAATAGAAGGATAAGCCAATTCGCAAAACCATAGTATTTCTTATATAAATGTTAATTTAGATTTTATTTTTTCTTATTTTCTGAAACCATTATCTTCGAAATCTAAACACTCGATAACATATATATTATTAAGCACACAATATTGTTGTTTTATGACTGTCATTAACTGCCACGCGCAGTGGCTGCCGCTACTTCCAGCCCCGGTGCCGGTAGCCAATCTCATCAGATTCCAATACCAACTTTTTAGAAACATAACGTTGACATATCACCCAATTTCAGTCTACTATATTTAACGAACACTTCGAAATTTTTATTATGGGTAGGGGTTCCTTCGGGACAGGGGTTTGTACTCGTCTGCGACGAAGTTACCTCCCCTTTTAACCACTGCAGATTTATCACGATACTGATACATATCTACTGACTATTAACCACTACTACTACTACTACCACTACTATCACTACTACTACTACTACTGTTACTACTTACTACTGTATATAACTTAATAATAATAATTAAATAATATTAATAAAATTTATAATAATAATTATAATAATAATAAATAATAAAAATAATTAATATATAATAATAAGAATAATAATAATTTAATAATAATAATATAATATAATTAAATAATAAAAATACCTTCAGAGAATGAGCCAGGGTCGGATCGGGAGGTCTGCGAGCGAGATTACAGTCATCTACGCTTCAACCTTACGCCTATTTAGGTACCTAACCTTGCCCTCTCACATTCCCGCCACAGGCGAAAATGCGCTACGATATCCGTAGTCGACCCTCGGGAGTGTACCCCTCTATATACATCCCACCGAACTTGAATTTTAACGGTTCACAGCTTAATACTATCCCATATATAGCTTTATTCCCAAGCTTCAGACCTATTATCGTCTATTCTTCCACTATTCGAAAAACAGGCTCCCGTGGTTCCGGTTGGCTATACCCATCACTATACTTCTATATATATAATTTATTAGTGATTATTAAATTATATAGGTACTTAATATCAATATATTATTGATTATATATATAATATGATCAATATACTATATTAATACTCATAATATATACTAGTAATTAATATATATTCTCCAGTGTCACATAACACCACTCCGGCAGAGACACCTATTAAGGAGGTCTTGTTTGCACACATCAGTTATTCTAACTAAACGCAAACTACGCAGTCATGACACATACCCAGGCCTTTTGAAAGTGAGAGAGATTATTCAGCAGGAAAACACAGAAGTGGAAGGATTCCATAGAACAAGGGTTGGCAGAAAAAGAAGCACCGCAGCTTTCAAGCCTGAGTTACCACTTATCAACACAAATCTCAGCGCCGACACAGACCCCTTTGTACGAAGGGCGTTCTTTAAACGTGTGGTACGCGAGGATATAAGCTTCCCTCGAGCACTGCGCTGCTACATATGTAGCGGCTTTATCTTATTATAGAAAGAGATAAAGGCCAACATCGCGCCTCAAGATAGAGTCAAAGGAGAGAACTGGGAAAGTGCAGTAAACAATATTAAATCCATTTTGGCCGTAACTCGACCTTAGCCAAAGCCAGGTTTTGATAAAAACCGAGCCACTCACAAGAATATCGAGAGCTATACTTATAAGTATCCAACAAGGCGAATGAGGCCTGTGTGTTAGCATGGAGCCAATGAGAAGAGGCGAACAAAAAAGCTTCCCGCCCAGCAATAAACAAGAAACTCCCAGTTTTCCTTGCAGTACCAACCTTAGGCAACCGGTTGGTTGACTGTGAATGGTAATTTTCCAAACATTTTTTTATCCTGTCTATGTTCAAGGCCAAGGGTAATGTCATATATGTAACGAGGAGAGGTAACGAGTGAACACGGCGAAACGACGCATAGGAAACACTTACGAATGTCCTTAGAGAGGGAGATTTATATGTAGAAGCGAGTTTTTAAAGAATTTGATCTTCCAAGGTTGAGAGGACGACCCCACCCGGAAATTTATCCAGTCAGCGAGAATTAGAATCGGAAAGATTAAGCACGGAGAATACCCCTTACGAAGTAAAGACGGGAGCAAATTGAAATGAGAAAGACATGAAAGAGCAGTTCATCGCATACGAGTGGATAGACTAGATGTCACGGTGAGAAAATCAGTAATGAAAAGTAGGAAAAAAGTAGATGAGACGAAACCCTGATTAATAGATTTAAATCCTGAATAAAAGTATAAAGAAGAAGTCGCCCCTAGTAATCAACAACAGCATATTGGGAGATATGAAAGAAATAGACATAAGTAAAGCAAAGAGAAACAGGAGGAAAACCCAAAAGAAGTATGGAGACTTGTAGCAGCGTGCGCCGGCCTACCCTACGGTTCAATAATGCCTTGCCATGAAATTACAAAAATAGCATAGTTAGGCCTCTCTCACGTTTTGCAATCCAGCCCACCACAGCAAGTTCTTCCGCGTTTGATTTTTTATTTTTAAGAGATGAAGAGGATACCCAGGGTAAATAGCAAAACCATACGAATATTCAGGATCGTGAGGTCTCTCGGTTATCGAGGGAACAGACAGATAGTTCGTCGGTAGAAGCTATGTTCCCCCCCTGGGAAGCGTCCTCGGACACACCAGCCGGACCTCTTTGGTTATTGGCTGCTCGTCACTGTGGAGTTCCTCTCGCCCGCTACCGCACGGATAGAGTAATGGCAAGAGAAACGTCCCACCCCTACATTCCCCCGTCGGCTCGAAGCTCGCCCTAAATTTTTTTTATTTCCATTTTTTTTTTTGCATAGTGATTTTATTTATTTTCTTTAACAGCATTTTCTATAATAGCGTTAGTATAAGGCTGGATTCCATATTGATGTAACTTTGGTTGTTTCTGTAAGTGTTCGTACTTTTCGAGAATTTAGTTTATGAAAAATCATAAAATAGGCCACATATTTTTTTTTTTTTTTTTTTATTTGGTTTTTTTTTTTACTTTTCCCTATTAATAGCTTATACGCTGATCATTACGATATTTCGTTTATATCTGTAACTTTTCTCTTATCGAGACTCATTTCATTAGTTTTGAACAAATAATTAACATAAATGTGATTTAGTTAAGAATAATTAAGTTAAAATAGGTGAATGGTGGCATCATGTCCGAAATTACCACTTGAAATTCAAGTTTGGAATCATAAATATAAGTAGCAATAATTAAATAGAATACAAAATTAAAACTTGGAATTTTAGTAAAAACTATGAACTTATTATGAATATATATATTAGGCTATAATTCAATTCTCGTACTGGACGAGTGAAAAATTATTCTAAGTCCAGTACGGGTATTGAAGGGTACTATTTTTTCCATTGGGGTATTTTGGAGTGTAAATAATAACAATTAGACGGAAAAGAATAAACTTTAGTAAGTTCCTTATTTAATAATATATATATAGTATATTATATATAATTATTATTATATATATATATATATATATATACTAATTATATTATATTTATATAATTATAATATATATCTGCAATGGAGAAATTTTTTCCTTTAAAAGAGACATGAATTTCTAGGTCACCAGAGTGGGTAATTTCTCATAGCCTGTCTGCAACAAACAGGTTATGTACTATAGCAGAACTCTAGTTGAAATTTACGCCCACCCATAAGAGGCAGCATGGTCTATTTAGTTGTTAATTTTGTTTGCAACTATCTGAAGAATGATTTGTATAATTTATTTACATCTGGTAAAGATGAATAGCAGTTTTGCTTGCATAATAGACATGTAAATTTATCTTTAGAAAGTGAAACGTTGCAAAAAATGTAATTCACGGGGCTATCGGCTACCAGCAAATATTATAATTTTATTTTAGGTTAAAGGACACTCTGCTGTTTCCAACACATTAGAGTATCATCTTCAGGATCGATCCTTATTATCTACCTCAGTTATTGCGGTAACCCAAAGTTCCGAACCAAAGAATGTTTTTTTCGTGTTTGTGCAAACTATGTGCAAAGCAATTACCATTAAACCATGTGCAGTGATGAAACTCCTCTCTCTCTCTCTCTCTCTCTCTAATTTATATATATCATATATTATATATATATACTATATATATATGATATATATATATTATACATATTAATAGATATATTATATAATAATACTCTGATATATATGAGATAGTAAAATCTGTGTACCAGTCGGCCTTATATTTCATAATAAATTAGGTTAGCGCAACTGTGGGCATTTCATATCATATTAGGTCAGGGCGACAGCGTTCCGGGAGGCGTTCCTAATCCATTATAGGTAGTACTTTTGGGCTTCCATGATCTCATATAGTTCGTAGGTACGAGACGACCACTGTGCCGCCTACATAATCCACTTAGTTTAGGGCTACATTGGGGCTTACATAAATCCATAGGGTTGGGCTACTTCGGGCTATTAAGTATATAGATACAGTTGTTGTTACGGTAGACACCAGATTTCGGAAATATATAATATATAGATTATATATAGCAGATATATACTATATATACATATATATATATATATATATATTAATATATTATGATATATAATATCTATAGTTTATTATATATATATATATAATATACTATATCCGACATATTCAAGTTAGTTACAATACTCGACTATTCGATATAGTGTCGATATATATCGAATATCGAAGCTCAGACGAAAGATGGAATTAAGCCTATATATATATATGATATAGATTACGATACGCTCATGTTCATATATATAATATATATATACAGTGATATATAAGAATATTTAATATAATATTATAACCTTAATATTATAATGATTGTTACTTAATTATTAGTAGTATACTATTATTAGTACGGGTTTGCTACCAAGAATACACTAAACTGACTGCCCGAGTATACTGTCCAATCTTCTCTGACCTATTCCGCACAGTAATTACAACCTATCAAATTTTCGATATTCAATATTATATTAACATCTATATATTCGTGTAAATGGAACTTTTCCTTCAGCTTCAATTGAAAATAGTTACTATTCCAAGTGCCAAAATATAATTATATGGCAATTTCTTGGGATCCTAAATGCCATTATGATCCTATAATGAAACTTTGGAATTTATATTAAAATTTACTGATTCAGATTAATCTACATACACATGGTCTAGACCAGGTGCGCCAAACTTTTTATCAAGGTTCGACCCATGTCATAGGAGATTGCCGTTTTTATACGACCCCTGGCAAGTATCTAACATAAACAATAGAACCTATTTTCTCATTAATTGATGTTAAGCACATAAGTGAAATCCTATATCAAAGAAAGAATTTTTCGCCCATATCTTATAAAAGCTACTTTATAACATTGACAGAAAAAGTAAATCATATACTTCATGGTACTCAAGTATACAATAAAAAGATTAAGATATATGAATATTATATATGTAATGATTGCCTAGTTCTCAACCGTACGTATCAGGAATACGTGAAATACACAAAACAATCCTTTTGCAAACAAAATTATCAAGTCCGTAAATCACTATTGGATGACAACTCCCCTTCTTGAATTGTCATCTCTGCCACGACTACTGGAATACCTTAAAGAGTATGCTAACAGTACACTTTTCATACATGGATTGAGTCGTGTTCTGAAGATAAGCAGTAGGTATTGATATTCGGGTTAATATAGAAAGTTGTATTATAATACTAATATATATATTAATATTATATATTATATATCCAAAACTCTAGTGGATATATATATGAAAAGTTAGTATAATTTTATTGTAATAATATATATATTAATATTAATTAAATATCTGATAGTGACAATTAAGAACGTACTGTATAATAGTATGTAAATATATATATTTAGATATAGCTATACTATATATATATATACTATATTATATCTTAATTTTTTGAAATTTGGGTTTTGAAATATTGTCATACCTGCAAGAATATTAATAGAGTGAAGAATGATGAGCGTTGTCACGAATAATTCAGTGCGTTTCTGTCCGAAGCTTGTTAAGATCATCAGGGAAAGTGAGCTGGCATAGTCCTCCTGCACCAGACGGTCCATACGAAACTCCCTACCTTCCAGTGACAATGCCGCGAGCAACTCCAGCTCTTCCGGACCTGGTAAAGGAATGTCGGGTAGTAGCTTGTTAATGCTGTCAGGTGTGTGAGAGCTAGGTGTGCACACATTAAAGTCACCGAGAAGGCTTTTGAACCACTCTTTATCTTTATCAGCGTGCAGTTTGGTCCACACACTGGCAGAAGCTTGTAGAAGTACGGTACAGCGCACAGTGATTACCGAACAGAGTAGCGGCGCTAACAGGAAGAACTTGATTGTGCGTTGTCAGTAGAGTTGATGGGGTGTTCATGGTCACTTCCAGATTGGTCACCATTTGAAGGTGTTGAACCAAGGTTTGTCAGTTCATTTGAAGAAATATAATATGGAATGTAAACAATTCATGCCATAGAGAATTATCTTATTTATACCTTCTGCACACACTCTGAGAAATTTATTCCAATGAAGTAGCAGTCATTCCATATGTAGTCGAAGAAGTAAGGCTGTAAATCAGAACGGTTAACAGTAACGAAATGTCAAAAACGTTTCCTCTCTGAAGACGGGGGTCTATATTATATAGATTAATATATATTATAGTATTATATATGATATATAATATATTATATTATTATATATGCAAATATCTGTTGGAAACTATTCTGTGAGAATTCACCGCCCTGCACTACAGTTCCCTACCGTTGATCCTCTCCGGCTAATTATCGACCCCCTTCGACCCTCGTATATGAAACGACCCCTTGACTTATCGATCACAGGGGTCTGTATCGACCACTTTGGAAAACCCTGGACTCTACAAAGACAAAGCTTTAAGGAGATGTTACCCTAACATCCTTCATCAAACTCGTTCGTTTAATGGCAAATTTTATTTTGTTATTCAAGCATTTTCACTACTCGTGACTAATCGGGTCAAACAACTTATGGGTCCGCTCATGGGCAGGCTAGGTTCAACTTCATTTAGTTAGACATCTTCAAATGACTCTCTCTCTCTCCTGATCAAGTCGCAGAAGCCATGCTAGATTTCAAATACCTTATATTTATGATAGGAGTATGTGGCACTCCTGTCTTCTTTTTAAGTCGTGACATCATGGATTTATGATAAATTTTGCTGAAATCATTCCACCTCCAATAAAGTAGCACACACCGAATACTTAACTAATTCACTGTGGAGTGTTAGAACATAAATAATTTCCTTTGGCATTTCTAGAAGCGATTGACTACTGCAAGTATAAAACAAAATTTCACACCAATGGTCTTCAATAGGTATAACGTTTCTTATTGTAGAAAAAATAGAACACAAGCAATTTTCTTATTCATCATATTATTTTTAAAATCAACTTATTTATTAAAACTCTTTTCGACAGGGGATATATTTCCTCTGTTGGTTATAAATTTACTAAAATATTATTATATAAATAGTGAAAATTCCATTATTTATAGTAAAATTATATTAGTATCACAAATAACAGTATGAAACTAATTCTGTAACCATTGCGATACCTTGATTGAGTCAGACATGAATGCAATCTAACATTTTTTCAATTTCTAAATTCTCAAATTTAAACAAACAATATGGCTGGGAAAATCTGGCTTAACCTCGTCTTACGATTATCTCACTATATCTCACCCCTACAAGTTTATTTAGCTTTCTCTGAGCCCCAAGTCTATTTCATACATTTTGACAACACCAAACAAAGTAAACAAAGCTAGAGAACAATTCCATTTATCAAACTGATCCAGAAGTAGCAGCGGTACCATGGTTAAGCACTGATGTCCAACACAAACATTCGGCAAAAACACCACCTCTGGTTAACTTTCATTAATCACCTACATTTATCTGCACATCTACATTACTCTCTGCAATATCCCATACCATCCTTATTCTATATGAGAACTCAAACTGCTGACACCAGGTTTTCTATCGGAAACTATGTTTTACATGCGCAAACAGTTTCTCACCCCTTATTTAACTCTCCCTTAAGTAAGTGTAACGTAATCTTAGCTCACACCTTTAAATACCTCAGGTGTTAAAATAATTTTTAATATTAAATCTCCGCCCCTAGATTATTTTCTTTAGGGCATGCTGAAGTAGTGTTGTGGTACTCAATTAACCCAGTCAACCACAGAGAAACAACAAATACTGATGAATTCAGCGATTATATATGCACAGTGCGGTTTACGCAAAATCAGACAACCGAAAATATAAATTGATGCATAGTGTTCCGGGGTAGAAAAAATTAGACTCCTGAAAAGAAGCTTAGTAGAATGTACTGGCACCGGCGACTTGGTCTAAACTGAATCTTTGTCTAAATAATAGTGTACAGGGCATATTCACACTTTAACTACATCTCTGTATTTTTCCTCCAAATTAAACATGATGTATCTATACAAGCCTAACCATCTGTCTGTCGCTTTACATCATAACCGTCCCTGTCCGCTTCTATAACAAATACACATATGTTGTGTGTCACAAGAAATTTATCTCCTGCTACTGTTACCTCTAAATCTAATCGCGCTCGGAAAATGAACACAGCCATAGTAAAACTCAACGACCCACATACATAATCATATCATACTTACTACAGATAAACCAAAATCTTTCTCGTAATACGACTAAGTATACGCACCCGAGATTAGACCGTTCATACCGCGTGGCGTTTAATCCTCTCCACTCTCATTTCCGTACTTGAAACGATGGCGTGATACACCAACATAGCTTCCTAAAAGTTATAATCACAATATATTGTCTTTTATTACGTCTCCTCTCATTAGCCCTTCGCGAGATTTGTCGGCAGAGGTTTTGAATTTTAACCACCCCTCACTCAAACTATATCTTATTATATTAATGGCTATATATACTTCTACTAATATGAGCACAATTACTAGTACGATAATTTACTATATATTATCATATATATAGAATATATACATAATACCTAGACCCTATACCCTCCCTCACTATTCTGAGCTTTTAATAGGCCACCGACCGTATTTACCAATGAAATGCCGCCCATTTTCATCTTTATACATATCAATACCTCTTCAACGCCAGAAGTATATGAATAACAATTTAATAAAAAAAGTGTGAAGCTTTGAAAAGAATATAAACTAGCTTGGTCTCAATTTAAATTATATTTTTTCGGATTGCAATTTTTTTGTAGGCTTTTATATTTCATTCTATCTTAGGTTAGACTACGGTTATTAGATTCCATCAGTGGAAATCTAATTATTTAATTACTGTTTTCAATTAATTTTTTATCTCTTCATTAGATTTAATCCGTCTTAATAGTTTGTAATTTTATTGTCGTTTATGTAACCCTTATGAAGTGTTAAGTCTTACCCAAAAGTTTAATTTAAATATAATTATAGTTGATTTTTATGCTCTGGCGCTACTTACATTAGTAAGTGATTAATTACCGCAGACACCTTCGACATATTCAGTCGGGGATCCCGACATATACAGAAAAAAGGTATGGAAGAGTCTATGAGGGGAGAGGTGTTGTCGAGAGCCTATCGGCATCTAAAAAATCTAAATATTATTGAAGATTATAAAAAATAATCAAATCATCAATATTGCACCAATTACGGGAAAATAATATTTAAACAGAACACAGTTCAGACTCATTTACACTATCATAAAATCGTAGTGCCTGCTGAATATGACGTAATAATCCCTACAATTAATTCCTACTCAATTCACGAGTGTACTTCCCTGCGCTTCGTTCCTCTCATCGTGGACATCTCTCGATTGCTCCCGTAGGGCGGCCTCCCTTGCGCTCTTAAAAATAAAACCATTTCTGCAATCGTGCCTCCATAGGTAACACCGCACTGAATTAAAACATTAGAAGCCGCAAATATTCCACTGTCCCTGCCAACCTACCTATAGCTCGGCTTTCTGAACCACGACGAGGCAGTGAAATGTACTGCAAGTACAAACTAAGATTATAATTTCTATTTAATGTCAGTATCCCAGGATACTATTTAGATAAATCATAAGTAATAGATTTTTTCCAAGTTTTTACATCCCTAGAGGACACAAGATTTAAAGTGACAAATGAACATCTTCTGAAGAAAACCAGAGGAAAATGAACAGGAGCTACTGATGACATACGGTCTTGAGAATTGCGGCGACTAAATACGTCAACGTACTTTAATAAATCCAATAGACAATATGGATCCACGAACCTTACTTAAAAGTCCAACTCTGTGATGAGAAATGACATGACAATGACTGGATAAATTTGGTGGCACCCTGAACAATGGACATCCACTCGTTTAGTTAACACTTTACAACTTGCCCGATGTTGAATCCTTCTAACCAATCACCTGGAACAGACAGCAAAATGAAAAAACTTAACTATACTTGGATTAGCGCAGATGAGAAAGAGTCTTTTCGTGGAATTTCATGTTCCAGAAGCACAGCAATTAGCTAACAATGAACAAAACCTGTTATTAGTAATACAGCAGAACAAAGGCATTTACTGGCTAGAAGTGTAATATTGGATCAACTAAATTAAGAATATTTAAGGATTACATATAAAGACAGATAACGCCACGTTTGGCCAGGAAAACATTGAAGTCAGCTATCGATACAGAGTTTCCATAGGACTATAAAGGATAAAAGCGATCGCACCCTTCAAACACTATTATATTATTCAACAATAATTATCACCAATATAGAGTTTATCAAATATCACTGCTCTTGAATATTATTTCATGACCAGTAATAATTTCTTACTGACCCCAGCTCCGACTGTCACTCACCACCTAGAGGTCCTTTAAAACAAAGTATATCACCAAGAGTAATGTTCATGGAGATGTACATCACCAGAACAATTCCCATAACAATAGTTTATACCCTCTCAAAAAAACAATTATGACTGTAAGATTTCCTTATGCATTTAATAAACTTTGAATACTATAACTAACCATGTTTAGGGGAATTAAGCTTCTTAATTAAAGATCCTCAAATTAATTTGATTAAATAACTGTAGTCTTCAACTAACTAACAAAATGAAATAATGCAGCTAACTATCGGTAACCTGAGGAAATATCTCTATTTTATTGTTATGATAATACTTAACCAAACTCCTACGCTTATATACTACTATAAGCTCATTTGTATAATTTAATACATTCACTATTATAGCTTCGTACTCACCGTATCTACTTCCCTATAACGATAACATATAGTACTATGATTATATAATTATTAAAACATATAATATAAATAATTACCTAGTACTTATATTATACTCCCCAGTATTATAGGTACTCATATAATAGTATGTCATACTGCTAGACTCATGAATATTATAATGATGTTGAACTCTCAGTTTGTATACGAGAGGAATATTTAAGATAAGGAAAAACAGACCGAATTTCGAGCTCTTACTTTATTGTCCTGCCCCAATGTTCTATATTATTTAATTAGCTCATTATATTAATTTGCATTCTTTTAACCTCTCTCTCAAATTCAACGCATTCTTATTATTTCTCTATCTAATTATCAATAAAAATTTAATCATGAATATGATTATGAGACGTGATAAGATTTTCTTTCATATTATCTATCGAATTTTATCAGTTTATACATTAAATTATGTACTTATCCGTCTATGAGTTATCAATTTGATTTTAAATTAAAATACCTTCACAGGACCGCGAGCTTGTGAGCGGTACTAAGTCACCTGGCTATCACAGCTAACATGACGGGCGAGAGCAGTGAGGAAGTTTGTATATAGAGTGGGGTTCTAAGAAGGCTATCACACCCATAAGCGACAAACAAGAACATAGTAAAAATGATAAAAAATATCAAATATTAAGTGCCCGGACTTCTATCAATATTTGGTGATCTCTGCATCCAAAACACCTTCACATACTTTTATCTTAACACCGCCTATCACCAACAATTTGAAATAATAATACTACCCGCGATAGCCGCTCATCTACATGTCTTATTTATAAAGGTAACAATAACTAATTTACTTGATTTGTTAGCCGAAGCTTACCAAACAAAAAATGTCATTAGTATGCAAATTATTTCATTCCTTTGCTTGCGAATGGCAAACACCGTAATTTTCTACTAGAGTACTTACTGTTCAGGTATGTATGAAAATATATTTAAGATAATTATTATAACTGAAATTTCTACAAAAAATATTTCTAAGCTTAAAACTTAATCTTCAGCCATCAGTGTGAAGAACCTCTGCCTTAATTTTGACTGAAATTCGCTTCCCACCAGTGAAAAGAATTACTGCATATTTCTCTCAGCAGAGATATTATATTATTAACTTGTTCTTCTTTTATCGTTAGGGAGAACTTTATTAAACCACTATCTTCCTTTATAGCAAGAAAAAAACACTATTAGCTACTCTTTCTCCTGTAGGAGAAACCATTTACATTTCTCCTTCAGTAGGAGATTTTAAAGATCAAAAGTTAAACCATAAAACTGAAAGACTTCCCATTATCAAAACTTAATTCCTGCTTCTTCCTCGAAAGGGGAGAAGTTTTTTTGTAAAGAAAAAGGAGAGGTCTCTCCTTTAAGAATTTGATTTCTTTTTTTTTTTTTACCTTACCTCTAATGGAGAGAGATTGATCTTGCCACCTGTGAGTCTTGATCTTCTCTCACCCAATCATACTCTATCTAACACCTAGTCAACTGAAAAGAAAATAATGTTCGTTTAAGAAGAAAAGAACAACTTTGTTCAAAAATGGGCACTATACTTGTAACCTCTATTAAATGTTCTTCTGAGCCTGAGGTTCTGAAACCTCGTCATCAGTTTGGAGAACATTTTCAGATCCAACTTTAAAATCAAATGGGATCACCACTGCTGGCAAGAGTCTGACTTTCAAACCATTATCCCATTCCTTAAACTTTAAGGCCGGACCCATATTATATTCAACTAACCTTAAGGAGATAGAGGTTTGGAGAAATTTTTTAAACTTCTATCTACCCTTTATTAATTATTCAAATTTAGATACGTCGGCTCCATGTCTACTGTTTTTTTTTAACATAAATTTAAAGGATAACTTTTCTTCAATGCAAATGAACTTAGCCTTTCAAGCGGTGATTCATTTATTTGTTTATTTTATATTTAACTATTTTACTGCAACATTATTTTCTGCAGAACTGCGTGCATTTTGCTGAGCATTTTGAGTGAGAGCACTGTCTCCAACTTCATTATACATTTCTGACAATTGGGCCTACAACATTTCCTGCAGTAGTGTCATGTTGTCTTTTAGTCCATTCCATTCCATTCCATTCCATTCCATTCCATTCCATTCCATTCCATTCCATTCCATTCCATTCCATTCCATTCCATTCCATTCCATTCCATTCCATTCCATTCCATTCCATTCCATTCCATTCCATTCCATTCCATTCCATTCCATTCCATTCCATTCCATTCCATTCCATTCCATTCCATTCCATTCCATTCCATTATTCCATTCCATTCCATTCCATTCCATTATTCCATTCCATTCCATTCCATTCCATTCCATTCCATTCCATTCCATTCCATTCCATTCCATTCCATTCCATTCCATTCCATTCCATTCCATTCCATTCCATTCCATTCCATTATTCCATTATTCCATCCATTCCATTCCATTCCATTCCATTCTTATTTTCCATTATTCCATTATTCCATTCCATTCCATTCCATTCCATTCCATTCCATTATTCCATTCCATTATTCCATTCCATTCCATTATTCCATTCCATTATTCATTCCATTCCATTCCATTATTCCATTCCATTCCATTATTCCATTCCATTATTGTGTGTGTGTATTATTATTATTATTATTATTATTATTATTATTATTATATTATTATTGGTATTATTATTATTATTATTATTATTATTATTATTATTATTATTGTGTATTATTATTATTATTGTGTGTTGTGTGTTATTGTTATTTATTATTGTGGGTTATTGTCATTATTGTTATTGTTATTTATGAAGTTTAAAACAATGAGAGTAGCAAAGGAGCTCTTGAATCCTAGAGCCTTTGCCTTTTTTTGGCTTTTTTGTGATGCGGTGGGAATGGCATATATATTCGAAATGCTTTGGATTTTGTAATTTCTGTTTCGATATTATTGTGTGTTTGATGATGTATTACTGTGTTTCGATGTACAAATTTTAACTCATTATTTGATAATGCATATTATAACGTTCTTGGACCGAATCATATTAAAATTTGGCGTCACTGAAGAAATGGTATGCATCCCGGAGTGTCATCTATATATATATATATATATATATATATATATGTATATATATATATATATATATATATAACAACAACATATATATATAATATATATGTATATATATATATATATATGTTATACTCCTCTTTCCTGCTCCTGTCCTCTTTCCTGCCTCTCTTTCTCACCTTCCCTGCTCTCTCCTGCATTATATTATATATATAATTCATCCAGATTTCAATTTCGGGTTTGGCAGGCAATATACAACTGAGAAAATAGTTCAATTTCTCTTTTCAGGAGGTCAGTTGCGATCCTTCGTTTTGAGTTTTTTAAGTTGAGCTGGAAAATAATGGAATGTTATTTCAATTTATGACATCGTGTAATAATTTTGCTATCTTTACAATACGTTTCTCCAAATATAAAGTAAACTGGTTCTTTCCAATTTGTTGTATGTTTTGTATTGTTTTGGTAATTCATCTTCTGCCAATTAGAAGTCTTCAGAAGGATAAATATTGAAATTAAACCCCTTGACAGTCACAGTATTACAAAGGACTCCTGGTAAGGGTTCTCATACTCGTAAAGGACATTTCTTTTCTTCTTGATTATTTTTTGCTGTGACTCACACAGCATCAAGGGGTGAATTAGTCGATAAAGAAAAAATAGATAAAATTAGAAAAATGAAAAACAATAAAAGCAATAAAATAACATAAGATAAAGTTAGAAAACAGTTTAATGTAATTTTTCATAATTGGTTATCTGATAAAACTGTTTCATGAAATGACATATTTAAACATCCTGGGGTAATAGTGTGTTTGATAATAATGCATGATGACATGTGTACGATATTGTTAGTGTCTTTACAAAACTATTTCAGTGAAAAAGTCAAAATTTAACTTCTCTAGGTTCCTTTTTTAATTAAACCTTTCATGGCGTCGTCTTTTGGTATCCAAGTAATATATTTGGTTTTATTCTTCTCTTTAATCATTTAATGGGTTGAAATGGCGTATTTGTATGTTTTTTTGTATTTCTTCCATTTTTTGTTTATTTTCAGGGGAGGGATTCAATTTTATTACAAGAAAAGGAGTATAAAATATTACATATGAAGAATATGTTCAAATGATCGAATATGCTTAACTTTTCGGAATTATATCTATTATCTCAAAAGCTATAGAATTAAATATCATTTATAAAATATATCATAATATCTATTATCAGGTATGATGATAAGCAAATTATTCGTCATCAAAATGTCGAAAACTCTTGTCTTGAGTTGGGTTAAGTGGTATCGAGATGTATCAGGCTCATTTGAAGAATGCAGTGTACATGGTATGCGGAATTGATAGGGCAACGAAGATTTCGATATTGCATCGCGTGTGTTGAATGTGATAATACTTTGAAAATTTCGATATAATGGATCAATCGGTACATTTTTAAAGAGAACATTCTGAACTGCAGAGTAATGTTTTCAAATGGCAACATCGAATTGCCAAAATTATCAAAAATATGATTTATCTGAATGTATTTTGGTTTCTTTCACTGTATATATATATAAAAAAAAACTTTTCTTGCAATATGTTTCTTTGATTGCGTGAAATTTTTCAACAGTTTTTTCATGTATTCAAAAGTGTCCATTCAGAAAGAGTCTTACTGAATAAATAAATAATTTCAATCTCTTAAATTCTAGAATTGCCACATTTCATGGAGTTTTCTCTTGAATTACAAATCCTGTTAAAAGATTCCCTCCATTCCTCTCTTTCTCCTTCCTCTCCTTCTCTCTCTCTCTTTCCTTTCCTCCTTTCCTTCTTTTCTTTCCTCCTCCACTCCTTCTTCCTCCATCTCTCTCACTCCTCTCCTTTCTTTCTCATATATCTCACTCCTCTTTCTCTTTCATTATATATATATATAT
>JABUQX010008540.1:0-2500 GCA_015478945.1 Trachelipus rathkii
GTCCGCTTACCTTTATGTACTGCTACTCAAACTCTTTTACTTTACTATGCATGTTTATTCACCAAACTGAGTGTCTAAACAAAACTTCAAACTTTTTTTCAAAAAAATTAACTTGTCTCTGATATATAATATATATTATATATATATATAAATATATATATAATATATATATATATATATTATATATATAATATATATATATATAGATATATATATATATAATATTAATAATATATATTATTATAACATATATTATATTATATAATATATATATATATAAAATATATTAATTTTAAAATCTAATTTTAATTAGCTTTGGGGACTGTCTTCTCAGGCTTTCCGATTCAGAAAAATAGGGGTTATTTATCTTAAGAATACCCTCGTATAGGTATTAAGATATAAAATATTATATATAGATATAAATATAATATATAATATATATA
Organism: Trachelipus rathkii; assembly: GCA_015478945.1. Classification (NCBI taxonomy): domain Eukaryota; kingdom Metazoa; phylum Arthropoda; class Malacostraca; order Isopoda; family Trachelipodidae; genus Trachelipus; species Trachelipus rathkii. The sequence continues at coordinate 444 of JABUQX010008540.1, forward strand.
TAATAATAAAATATATAGATATATTTTATAGATATATTATAAATATATATGTATTATAATATATATTATATATAAATATATATAAGATATATATATATATATATATATATATAAGATAATATAAATTTGTAAATATTTATGTAAAATATTATAATATTATATTATATACATATATATAGTATATATAATAATATATAATTATATATATATAATTAGAAATATTAATTTACCCCCCGTTAGGCTTCATTAAAAAAAACACAACCGTTAGTCCGACTATATTATATAATATATTATATATATTATAATATATATAATATATATTATATATATATTATTTATATATATAATATATATATATATAATATATATATATTATATATATAATTATAATATATTATATATAATATTATAGTATAATATATATATATATTAAATAGATATATTAATATATTATAATATATTATATATATATATATATATATATATATACTATATAAAAAGTGGTTTGAAATAATTTATGGAAAAGAGAAGAAGAGAGTTTGTTAAAGAAATTTCTTCGATTTCCAATGGTCAATATAGTCGCGTTTGTGTGACTTTCGAGCAAATGTTATAAAACGAGGCGGCCACTTCCTCGGCGTAAGTTCGATTTCGTGCTTGATTCGGCTTCGTTTTTTAAACGCTTCGCTCAGATCGAACAAAAACGGACAATTCTTTTGTTGCGAATGTGTGTGGTGGGCCAATGTCTGGAAATTCCTTATTTTCTCCTTTCAGAACCTGTAGCCAAATGGGAAAAATAAAGAAAAAAGTAGAGCCAAAAGAAACTGAAGGAGATTCAACAGCTTCTTGAAAAGTTGCAACGCGAAATGTACGTTAATCATTTTCTTAAAATTAAAAGTATCAGAATCGCATTGTGCAGATTCATCATCAAATCACTAAATAATATTTTCATATTAGCATAAATAATTATCAGTATCAGTATTTAAAATTATTACAAAACCAATAATTAAAAGATACATCGGCTATTAATAGAATAATGAATGATGAAGAGGCTTAAAGTTGCTTTTCAAAATCACTTTAATCATGTGAAGGTAAATAAGTGACATTATTCAAATTACTAAATTTTTTCAAAGAAAAAACTTACATTCGGCATAATTATTAGAATTAATGATGATGAAGAACGTAACTTCTTTTTCATCATCTTAATTACTACTATACAATGCAATAATAATAATAATAAATAATACAATTAATAATAATAATAATAATAATAATATAATAATATAATAATAATATAATTAATATATTAATAATAATAATAATAATAATAATAAATAATAATAATAAAATAATAATTTATTTCAAATTTTTTTCTTTGCTTAAATTTTCGTTCCACTTACATACTTCATTATTTTATATATCTAACTAGTAGCTAACTATCTTTGAAGTTTTAAGCATATATATATATAGTATATAATATAATATATATATATTATAATATATTATATATATAATAGTATAATAATAATTTATATATATATATTAATATATACTATATATATTTAATATATATATATATATATATATATATATATATATATATATATATAATATATATATATATATTTTATAATTATATATATAAAAAGTTACTTATTGATAGATTGCAATCAAATTTATCTGATTGTATCTGTCCTCCTTACTTCTGCGTTTTCCAACGCTTTTGGAACCATAGAGGCTTCTTGGTGAGTAAATAGCGGCGGCGCAGGGTTCGAATTTCCCGAATTCAAACATCATCTGACTGTGCGTCTCAGGAGCACGGTTCACTTCATCCTATTGCAAGGGAAGCCAAGTTGTAGTAATTATTTCTTCAATTACTACTTCCGTCTAGAAGGGCAATGAAGCAAATCTTCTGACAATTCTTTATTTGCCCAATGTGGGACTTCTAAACCAAGAATACAAAAACCTACAAAACATCAAATCTCCGGTTAGAAAATACATAATGAAAAATGATGGAGAAAATAATTAGAGGTATTAATATCTATACATTAATCATATAT
>JABUQX010008540.1:7500-12500 GCA_015478945.1 Trachelipus rathkii
AAATGGTCTATCATAATACCGAGGTAGAAAGTTATGATTTTTTGGTGCCTCCTCTACTTTTTTGAATTTGTAGAGAGTGAAAATATTCCAAAAAGAAAAGAAAATAAAATTCTTAAACTTTTGAAATTTAAAAATAAGAGAGAAAATTTTCCAAAGTTGGTTCCACCATCAGTTCCTGCCAATTTCAATGCCAATGTCAATACTAATTTGCTTAATAGACCTATGGAAATAAGAACAGAAACTAAGAATTCCCTTAATAGACCTATGGAAATAAGAACAGAAAATAAGAAAGAAAAAATTGTTGAGAGCAATGATGATAATTCGAATAACAGCCTTTTAACAGAAACCTTTTCTCCCAAAATTTATGAAAATATAAAAATTAAATCTGAACCAGTAGATCCTGATTTCGATGAACCTGTGGAACCCCCTAATGAATGTAATAATGAAGCTGTGGCATCTCCTCCCAAAGCTAAGAGAAAGAAAAACTCTCTTGCAGCTTTAGCAAAAGTTAATCCAAAATATATTGGATTACTGGAGACACTTTAATTTGTAGCCGAATGTCCTTCTACACGTCTAGAATAATTAACAAAGCATTTTGAAAGAACACAGTTAAAAGCTTTCATACCGATCACATCATAATCTGTACTTCGGAATGTGAATATTTGTCAGTTTTGTCAGTCGAAAGTCAGACAAATCATAAATTCATTCACAGTGCATCAATGAATCACTTAAGGATTAAAACCATAATAATCCACACTGTAACAATGTGTGATTACGCTTCTCCAAGAGAGACAAGATTATCGTGTTAAATGCCTCCATATTGAAAAGCCATACAATAAGAGAAAACTGAAATCAGTTTTTGTGAAGATTAACTGTGAATTAAATACGAACTTACGACATAGACTACTTCAATTCGCCATCTTTTAGAAAATAACATTTTAAAAAAAGCATTAATTTAGATTGTACCTTTTGTTTATTATAATTTATTTATGTTTATTTTTATATCTATTTATTTGGCTGTTATAAAAAAGTTTCCCCTTGTAGACTGAAATTCAATTATAAACGTATTTGCTAAACATATTATTTTGTAATGACATCGCGTATTAATGTATTCGTAATTTGTATATAGTTAAGACTCTCTCAATAAAACATGTCAAAAATAAGCGATACTTTTTTTTTTCAAATAGTTATGCCATTGTAGTTTTACCAATCCATGATTCATTGAGTTAGTAAAGGAGTGTATAAAAGAAATTTGGCAGAATATCAATACTTTAAATGTCATTCCATGACCGATACCAATCCAACCAACAGGCCTTTAACCACTACACTCTCGATTTTGATGATTTATAGCCAAAACCGACGTGCAAATTTTAGGCTTCTACGACTAATAGTTTTTTGAGTTAAAGGTGAGGGCTAAATAAGTAATCTCCTGGAGGGGGACGAACCCCCATACTTAAAAAATGCATTATCATTTCCTTCACTGATATGTTTAAAATATAAAACCATTTTATATATGATCATATTCAGAAAATACTAAGGAAATTTAAATATTAAATCAATTGTCCTATGACTACCGATGATCACAGACAGTCCCGTTTATTAATATTAAAATTAAAAAAAATTTTCCCCCCCCTTATACCTGTACCATATGGATTTTGAAACCTACTGATCAACAAAAAAAATTTTCCCTACCCAATTTGATCTGCATAAACACTTTAAAAAATGCACATAAAACAATCAATGAATACTAGAACGCATTATTATTATGCCTTAATAACAGTCAGATACAAATGCATCCCAGTAAATAGACATCAAATTTAAGAAGTTTAAGAAATTTTACACACCTATGACCGCATCCACTTTAATTTTAGATTTTTTGTAAATGTAATCCAATTAAGCCTTATTATCTAGATCTTATGCACATTAAGATATCGGGAATACACTCATTTTTTATTGACTCTTGTTCACGTGGGTACCTAATGGTCCCGTTGAAATACCATATTATTTGATAGGTACTGTAAGATTATATGATGGTACCTCCGACTTAGCATTATCCAAATGTTCCACTTGAAGCCTCTTTTGCTAAAAAATAGCAGAAATGCTTTTTTTGATTGTCATATCAGGTTTACATTTTAAAGTCACGAGAGGAGTTGCAGAAGTAACTTCAATGTCTAGTAGGTATTTAATTATTTCATAATAATATGAAATAAATAAAGTTCATATGTGAGTTAAGAATAGTTTAGCTAATGGTCTTACTAGAGATTTTTAATTTATTTACTACCTGAGAATTTAAATTACTATGCCACATTTATTAAAGTGATATTGTACGTTTTGGCACATTCCACTCACTCATCTAGATATTGCCAATAGACTAACTTAAACATATCTTAAATGTTTTTTTGTTTTTATTTTTTCAGATTAATATAATAATTTTAAAAATATAGATAGAATAAAAATGCCTAAAAGACATTGCGAAGATGCCTCTTAAGAAACATGGCAACATATGTTATTTAAAGAAGTAGAGAGCGAATTAGTTGTACCAAATATTAGTTTTATTGCATCTGACGAGAAAAGGTGCATCTTTTAGAAAAGGATACCAGCTTTGTGTTGCAACTGTCGAAATAAAGATATTTAAAAAAAAAATCGCTCAGCTATTTTATTCGAAAAGAATTAAAGCGTTTCCACTCCGAAAGCACCTCTTCACCAGATAGATCCCCAATGGCTGGAAGCTATTGTGATGATGAATAAGTCGGCAAAAGGTAGGATATAGGATAATCAAGTTTTGAATAAGATCTTGGTGTATTTAATGCAAAGGTATATTGAAATAATTTGCCAAGTCTATCTATATGTAATAATGTGTCTAACAACAGTTTACCATACATAAAACTCCAAATATGTTTAGAAATTAATTAGCCAGACTAGTACTATAATTGGAATAATATACAATATTAATATCTATTTAAGTTTAGATTCTGTGCCTCCAAACACTCTTCCAAGATAAAAAGGTTTTAGACATTGTAGAAAAGTCAAGAACATCTCTTAAGAGGAAGTTGTACAAGGAGTAAAAATAATATTTGAAAAAAATATATGTTCAGAATATAACAAAACAGAAAATATGGTTGAAAGAAATATTTATACCAGATGGTTTTTCACAAATAATTGTGATAAATTTAAAAATAATTTATGGTTGAATTTGGTCAAACATATGCAATATTATTTGTTTGAACATAACAATGTTTACCATAATAATATAATAAGGGTATTTGCAAAATTTTTAACGATTTAAATTTTTTTTTAAAAGTGTTACTGATGTTTTTATTTTAGACTTAACGTATTGAATTGCTATTCCAAATATTAATTTTAAATGCTAGTAATAACAAATGGTTTATTTTAACCATTATGTTTGTGTTAATTTTTTCACACGTGAATTTGGTAAAATAATTTTTTTTTTAAATGACCATTTAATAAGTTATTAATGGAAACCATATATATTGTTAAAACGCTTAACCAAATAAAAGAAAGTTTAATTACTACTATTTATTATTTTTATGTGTGATAATCAATTATCCATTATTTTTAATTACGATATATTATTAGTTTTATATTTTGCAAATATTTTTAATTACTAGGTATAAGTTATTTATGAAAATTAGTTTATAATCAGAAATTAGAAAATCTGGTGTTTTATATAATAATATTTAAAAGCGAATGAACATATCAATAATTATTCAAAAAAATGAATTTGAGAGAAACAACAAAACGTATGAAAAGTGTTTTATACACTACTAACATACTTCAAAATAAAAAACAATAACAAATTGTTAGATATTTAAAAGTTAATGTACTTAAAATAAATTTATATTTCTACTTTTGTTACTGTAAGTTTACTTTCTTTCAAAACCTATAGATCTCTATTGCTCAATATATATTCTTTTTATTTTTATAAGATTTGAAGTATCTTATGAAAGGAGCTAGTCATAAGCTTTCACTGAAATCGACTCTTTCAAGGGACTTGACGGTTTATGTACTATATTAATATAATATTATATAACATGTATTAGTATTAATATTAATTTTAATATTATATAATATTATTTAATATTAATAATTAATAATAGTAATATTATTATTATTATTATTATTATTATTATTATTATTATTATTATTATTATTATTATTATTATTATTATTATTATTATTATTATTATTATTTATTTTAATATTATTAATTATTATTAATTATTATTATTATTAATTATTATCAATAGTTTATTATTATATAGTAGTATACGTTTTTAGTGTTAGTAGTGGTACTCAAAATACATTATTAGTTTGTAGTAAATAATATGTATATGCATGTATATTATTTTAATATAATCGTTACTGGCATGGATAATCTTGTGAAATCGATAATGTTTATTAATCTTTTGCATTACATATTTTTATTAAGTTTTGACATTGGTTTATTCATTGGCTTATGTTTAACGTGACTTAAAATCATAGATCAATGTTTATTTATAATTTATGATCTTCATAATTAATATAAATTGATTTATGATTTTATTTATTATTATTTTTGTTCAATAATTTTTTTTATTATTAATTTATTCTGTATTAAGTTACTGTTTCACTTAGTTGTTAATTTGTTTTTTTTTATTATTATTATTATTATCAAACTTGTTATTTATTAATTCCGAACTCTAGCTTGTTGGTTCACAGTTTCCCCTTTCTCTTGCTAATTTCTATGCATATAATTTAAATTTTAATCATCCTTTGTCATTTGAATAATATTCTTTCCTGCCTTATTTGCTTCTCCTGAAATATAAAACGTAAACAATGGCGAGATTAGACCAAAACAATTATTTGGAGATTAAATTTAAATATAACGAAGGAGGAGGAAGATGGAGAAGGAAGAAGAAGAAGAGGAGTAGTAGGGGGGTGAAAGGCTTTATGGAGGGAGGAGTGAAGAAAGAAAGAGAGAGAGAGAGAGAGAGAGAGAG
>JABUQX010008541.1:0-5000 GCA_015478945.1 Trachelipus rathkii
CATTGTACTTCGTTCAATAATTGGGTGTTTAACCGTTTTCGCATTTATCGTGCAACGCATTAGAATTTAAACATGTGCCCACTGTCTCTCCGAAAGCTCCGCTTTCCACGCTCTCAGCTCTAATACAGAGATCACTCTCATACTTATTACTAAAATAATTATAAAAAAATATGTACTCATCATGTATAGTAGAATTAAAAATATTCAAAATCATGATTATTATCATCTTTTTTATTTTTAAATACATTAGCAATGACAATTTTGTTTTTTTTTCTATTTCGTTTTCAATTTCAATCTCGTTTATTTGACAATAAATTTCAGTTTTATTATAATTATTTATACATGCATTATCATCAGAATTTTTCATTATATTTAAGTTATTAAGATTCTCATTATTATTACTGATATTACTACTACTGATTTGTTCATTATTACAATAAAGTTTATTACTATTATCGCACTCTCTCTATTGTTATTATGATCTCTCTTTACTTTATTATTATTATTATTATTATTATTATTATTATTATTATTATTATTATTATTATTATTATTATTATTATTATTATTATTATTATTATTATTATTATTATTATTATTATTATTATTATTATTTTGATGCTTTTTCAAGCCTCCTGAAAGTATTTCTTTCAACAGAAGAAATTTTCTTTAAAATTATTCTTGAATAAAATAAAACAATTGATTTAAGTATAGTACCAAGCTTTCGTCCGTACACTTCGGACATTTTCAAGGAATAAATTTTATTTTAATATTTTAACTTTTAAAATATTAAAATAAAATTTATTCCTTGAAAATGTCCGAAGTGTACGGACGAAAACTTTATTCCTGCATAAATCAGTGTTCATTTATTCAGAGCAGACACAAAAGCTCTGTTAAAGAAAATACTGAAGGCTTTAACATCAAATCATACGATAAAATAAATGCTTTGATATTGGTTTATTATTTTATTAGTATTGTTGTGGTGTTCTTCTTTATTATTATTATTATTATTATTATTATTATTATTATTATTATTATTATTATTATTATTATTATTATTATTATTATTATTATTATTATTGATTATTATTATTATTATTATTATTATTATTATTATTATTATTATTATTATTATTATTATTATTATTATTATTATTATTATTATTATTATTATTATTATTATTATTATTATTATTATTATTATTACTATTATTATTATTATTATTATTATTATTATTATTATTATTATTATTATTATTATTATTATTATTATTATTATTATTATTATTATTATTATTATTATTATTATTATTATTATTATTATTATTATTAACTTTACTTACAAATGATACTCTTTTACCTTTCGTCACTGTTGTCGTACGACCACCAGATGGAAAAGACGGTCTCCTTGTTAGGTTTCCGACATTGAAGCGTGCGTGTGGCGGGAGTTTGCCGTTGTCCCCCCTCTTAAAGGTATAAGAGTAAATAGAGCGGGCATTCCGATGACTCACATTTATATGCCCTATGAAGATGCTTTCCATGGTAGAAACATAAGTCGCTAGAGGCATCATTTGGATGTGAGGCAGCGTTTTCAAATCTCCTACGTGCTTGAGTCCGCCCCCTCCTTGAAATCTGAGGTCTATCTTCAGGTGGTTGTCTCTGAGCCAGCTGAGTGAGTGACTCTGCGACCTCTTTTGCTCTTGTTAAAATATTTTGAAGTTGCGTCAGGATTTTCTTCTGCGCCTCAGCTGTTTCATCCGTTAGGTTTTCGGGCTCATGTGAGCGTTTCCGTGGCTGTGAATATTGGTTTGGGTACAGTTCTTCTTGGGTTACTTGATTCACATTCCCCCAATATGGAGGTTCCCTCCCATAATGGGGCATAGGCTGATACTTTTTGTAGACGAAGTTTTTAAAAAAGTCATCTGCTACGCATACCAGTTTATTCAAATCCTTATCTTCTGCTAATGTATAGAGATTCATTTGCACGTGCGTAGGTAGTTCATTAAGAAAAAGTTCTTGCGCGAATTTAGGATTATTTTGCACAAGTAATTCGATATTTTTATGACCAAGGACGTCTTTTACTCTGTTGATATAATGGCTCGAAAGTTCGTTTTTTCCCATTCCTTTCTTGAAAACGTCACGAACACGTGGTCTCAACGCTGGGAGGTAGGTCTCTTCTATCCGATTCATTAATTGTTCATAAGCATTATCTCGTAGTGGAAATTGCAGTGTCGACACAAGAGAGTTGGGTAGGATTGATGCTAAAAGCTTAACCTTTTCCGCGCCATCATGTATTCCATTGAGTTTGAATACAGCATTGGTAGCTGATAACCAACCTAAGATGTCGTAAGCGTCAAAGGTGGGAAGCTGGTTGGAGGTCAAAAAGTTAATTTTATTTTCTTCGCGCCCTTGCATAGGAGCGTCTTCGCAGGTGGAGAGGTGACGTAGTCTTGTTCGATCGGGGCATACATTCTCGTTCGCTATCCGAGCTTGAAGAGGACTCTTCTACGAAAGAGGGGATGGTGACTTTTGGGGCGAGATAGACTCCCTCGCTTGCTGGTCTTTGGGTGAGGTCGGCTTGCCCCGCCCCACTTTAAGTTTAGGTCCCGTCTTTTTATTTGCTCCCATGATTGTTTCTTAGGACAAAGAATGTCTGTTTAAGAAATTGTTTCGGTCGATTGGTACAAAACGACCGTTACAGAGAGAATTTTTCTTCTTTCTCTTCTCTCTTTTTTTTTCTGGACCTTTTGTCGTTGGGGTTTTTTTTTTTTTTTAACGTTCCTTTTGTTTGCCGGCTTTTTCTAACTCTACGACTTTCTTTAATTACAAATTATGGTTTTTGTTACTAAAAAAAATTGTATCTTCACGTAGATTTAGAATTTAAAGCTTAATAGTCACTATATTTCACTTTTTATTTTTAATTAGCACAATCACAGTTTAAGAGAAACTCTTTCACTAGCACTGTCACTATTTTTGTCACTGTTTATTATTAATTATTCTATTTTTCCGGTCACTGTTCAGAAGGGATTTAATTATAATATAATTATGTAAGGTCACTACTGGGATGTCGCCAAAGTTTGAACTGATAAAGCTTCAGTCCAATTTTAAATTAATTAATAATGTTGGTAATTAGTGAAAGTGAAATTGCGGCAATAGTTTATTAAAAACACAAGTGAAATAATAAGGCGCGTCAATAATAATTAATTAGAATGCAATAAGGGCAATAATATACTTAATTTGAATAAACAATGTTAATAAGCCTGATTATATAACGGCTAAGTAGCCGGTTTACTGACCCTACGACTAACTCTAAAGCGTCTTGCTAGTACCAGTGCCAAAAGATTAATCCCCTTTTTTCGGTTGGTGCCTCGAAGGTGGCTCCAGAAAGCTCTTACCACCGTTACAAGTTTCAAATCCTCCACAGCCCTCATTGGCTGGTTTATAATCATTAACAGCTTTTAAGTTTTTACAAGCGGGCTCTACGTGGCATAAGACGAGTTGGATTTTTCCATGTACACCTTACTCTTATGTAAGCAGGTTCTCGTACACATTTGTCCGGGAACTGTCTTGACACACCTGCTTATTTTACTCTTTCTCTCCCCATATACATAAATAATAGATCAATTTCATATCACACACACACACACACACACATATATATATATATATATATATATATATATATATATATATATATATATATATATATATATATATATATATATATATATATATATATATATATATATATATATACACTTTCCTCTCTTTCCTCATTTTCAACTACTCGTCAAAATTAACGCACCACAAGGGTACGTGGCGAAGGAAGGGTAGAAAAGGTTGAAGAACGCGAAGACACTTTATTGGACAATGACAATAACATGGTGGATTCCTCCCCAGAACCGTAGGTTGATAGAGTGTGAGGCCAAGGTGCAGCCAAAGGGTCTCGCAGTAGGGTTCGGAGGTTCGGCGCTGCAAACACACAATGTTGGTACGTACGGCGACGGCCGCGGGGGGTGTTGGGTCTGTCTCAATACCGTGTATGACCCCCTCTGGCACGGATGACTGCCTGACACCGTCCTGGCATGCTCTCGATGAGTGGGCGAATGTCCTGGACAGTGATTTGATCCCATACGTCGTGCAGTGCCTGTGGGTTGCAGCTGTCGGATCCGACGTTTCAGGATATTCCACAAATGTTCGATTGGGTTGAGGTCGGATTATATGCTGGCCACTCCAACGCCGTAATTTGAACCGTCCTAAGGTAGTCGTTCACACATTTGGCCTTGTGTTGTCTTGCATTGTCATGCATTAGGATGAAACAGTCACCAATGTAGGGGCATATGGCACGACATATGGTTCGAGGATGTCTGTGATATACCTTACGGCTGTAAGAGTGCCTCCATCGAAGATGTGCAACTCCGTAGGCCCCGATAAAGAGATGCCTCCCCAGACCATAACCGACCCACCTCCAAACGGCGGCACCTGCAGCACATTGCATTGCGCGAACCTCTCCGTCGGTCGTCGGTATACTCTAGCACGCCTGTCCGAGGCGTACAGAGACACTCTCGACTCGTCCGTAAAGAGCACCTTTGCCCAATCGTCGACCGTCCAATGGATGTGTTCTCGGGCAAATGCCAGTCGCGCCCTTCGATGTGCCGTGGTGTGCGGTGGACCTATGGCAGGCCTCCGGGGCCGGTAATTATGTTCCGCAAGGCGTCGACGCACTGTATTGTCACTCACCCTGGTGCCGTGTACCTCCGCCAGCTGTATCTGCAGATGTCGTGCCGTTGTGTGGCGCTCTCGTAATGCACGCAGACGTATAAATCGGTCTTCCACGGGTGTCGTGGCCCTGGGCCTACCTTGTCCTCGCCGGCGATCATGTGTCAGGGTTTCCTGGTACCGTTGGACCACCCGTGCAATCGTTGTGTGCGCTACACCGAACCGTCGACCAAGTGCCCGGTACCCGTGTCCTTCGGCGTGGAGTGTTGTTATCTGCACGC
>JABUQX010008541.1:10000-15000 GCA_015478945.1 Trachelipus rathkii
CCTACACTCACCCATACACCTACACTCACACACACACACACACACACACACACACACACACACACACACACACACACACACACACACACTCACAATATTTTGATGCCTCAACTTTGATGCCTCAACTTTGATGCCTCAGCTTTGATGCCTCAACTTTGATGCCTCAGCTTTGATGACTCATCTTTGATGCCTCAGCTTTGATGACTCATCTTTGTTACTGGAAAAAAGAAGGAGGAGGAGGAGTAAGAAGAAGAAGAAGAAGAAGAAGAAGAAGAAGAAGAAGAAGAAGAAGAAGAAGAAGAAGAAGAAGAAGAAGAAGAAGAAAGAAGAAGAAGAAGTCTCATATGACGGAGCATATGAGCCGGAGCCGGAGCCGGAGCCGGAGTTTGTGATGGCGGAGTCAGACTGGAATTCTGGCTCCAGTTGCATATTGAGTCAATTGAGATGTGTTTATATATATGTTTCAAAGAACATAGATTCCGAATTTTTGGGTTTCGTAACCCCAAAATGAGTTCGAGGACCCCCCTTTGAGTGGATCCTCAGCTGGAAAAAAAGAAAATTACAGAGTACAGGACAGAGAAAAGATGAAGGAAGGAAATAGAAGTTTCGTAAGATAGAACAAATGAGTCATTGGAGCTATCGGTATCGGCACCGGTGCAGGGCCGATGCGGTGCCGAGTTAGTAAATATGTGCTTATCACTATAATATTAGGGTGTTCATATATGTTTTCAGTGATGTAGAATAGGAATAACATAGTTTCAATACACTTAAAGGTGTCTAGGGACACCAATTGAGATGAGGCCGAACCCCAAAATGTGGTTTTTACCCTTTTAAATGAAATTTTAAAAGGATATAAGTTAATAATACATAGACTTACGCTCTATCAACAGCCCTATGTTGCATAAATATATGTAACAACCGCCCTATGCTGCATAAATATATGTAGCAACATCCCTATGTTGTACAAATATATGAAACTTAATACAGAGAACTTAAGTGGTACTCTCTTAGTCATACACAATGGTATTCATATGTTGCACAACTGAGATATTCAAGTCAAAACTTGAACTCGACTTGTTTAATGTATGCTATATCAAATCCATATATAAAGATGTGTGTGTGTGTGTGTGTGTGTGTGTGTGTGTGTGTGTGTGTGTATGTGTATGTGTATGTGTGTGTATGTGTATGTTTAGTTAGAGGTCGTATACACATAGTCTTACATTTTTATTTCAAACTGAGGCATTTTATTTATAGAAAAGCTGTTTCATTACCAAAGTTAGAGTTAAAGTTAAAGTTAAAGTTAAAGTTAAAGTTGGAGATAAAGTTAAAGTTAAAGTTAAATTTTCATGTCGAAGGATAAGATTTATATTTTTCATGTATTAAATACAAATGTTTTTTGAAAAACATTGTCTTTTGATGAAAAACATTTTTGTTTTTTCGAAAAACATTTTCTTTTGATGAAAAACATTTTTATTTTTTGAAAAACATTTTTAAAAAACATTGTTTCTAGAAAAAAGTTGTTAAATTTCCACGAAAAACATGATTTTAGGGACCATAAAGCAATAAAGCAGTAAAGCAGTAGAGCACCCCACCCCCACCCCCACCCACCTCATGTTTTACTGCTTTACTGCTTTACCATACTTACTATTAATAAAAATATATGTCACTACCTATTTTTCTGTTCAATCATATACATTTGTATTTCACATTACCCTTTTTCTAAAACTTTTTAAAAAAAAACTTAAATAAATATATTTTAATTTGTAACACTTAAGAGACATGGTGGTAGACCTTTTATATATATATATATATATATATATATATATATATATATATATATATATATATATATATATATATATATATATATTTTATATATATATATATATATATATATATATATATATATATATATATATATATATATAAAAAAAATAATAATAATAAAAAAAAAAAAAAAAAAAATTGCCAAACTTAACAGCAGTAAAGTAACTAACATAGCATACAAAAACGTAACATATTCACATTTTTTCATGCATGTCTTTAACATATCAATGTTAATTTTACATTAACATAGTAATATTTAACAAAGATTTATCCTATCCTTATTATTATTTAGAACACACATACACACCCGCACACACACACACACACACACACACACACACACACACACACACACACACACACACACACACACACACACACACACACACACACACACACACCTACACACACACACACACACACACACACACACACACACACACACACACACACACACACACACACACACACACACACACACACACACACACACACACACAGGAATATTTGGCAACGTAACAAAGTTTTCACATTAATAAAGCTAACATAGCATCACCTAAACTAAGAATATAATGTACAACGACAAACCTAACATACTTTAAGCACGAATAAACAGCTAACATTAACAAATTTCCATACTTAACAGCAGTAAAGTAACCAAAATAGCATACAAAAACGTAACCTATTCACACTTTTTCATACGTGTCTTTAACATATCAATGTTAATTTTACATTAACATAGTAATATTTAACAAAGATTTAACGTATCCTAACCTAACTATTGTAATAAACTAAGAATAAATGCCACAGACACACACACACACACACACACACACACACACACACACACACACACACACACACACACACACACACACACGAATATATGTTAACGTAACAATGTTTTTACATTAATAAAGCCAACATAGCAACACCTGAACTAAGAATATAATATACAACGACAAAATTAACATACCTTAAACACGAATAAACTGTTTACATTAGCAAAGTTCCATACTTAACAACAGTAAAGAGCTAACATTACATACAAAACGTAACCTATTCACACTTTTTCAAGCATATCTGTGACATATCAATGCTAATTTTACATTAACATGGTAATATTTAGCAAAAATTTATCATAACCCTGTCTAATTATCATACTGACTAACGAATAAATGCTCACTTACCAAAGTTTTTCGCATTAACATAGTAATATTTAACAAAAAAATCATTTTAAGACAGAGCACAACCTTCTACCACGTTCAAATCTAAAACGAATATGACGATAAAATAAGTCTCGAGAGAAAAGATAAGGCAATATTACTGGAACAAACACAAGTCTAAGAGATAAGGGATATTTCAACCAATCACGGAAAGGTATAGGATATTTCAGCCAATCACAGAGTAGGGGCAAATATAGATAACGGATATGTCCAACATGGAAATAGCATCCAAAGTCTTACACTATATATATATATATATATATATATATATATATATATATATATATATATATATATATATATATATATATATATATATATATATATATATATATATATATATATATATATATACTTTTTATATATATATATATATATATATATATATATATATATATATATATATATATATATATATATATATATATATATATATATATGGGTAAAACATGTACATAGGATAGACCCTGCGACAGCGCACACACACACACACACACACACACACACACACACACACACACACACGATGTTTTGATGCCTCAACTTTGATGCCTCAGCTTTGAGCTCAAAGCTGAGGCATCAAAGTTGAGGCATCAAAACATCGTGTGTGTGTGTGTGTGTGTGTGTGCGCTGTCGCAGGGTCTATCCTATCTGTTGCATGTTTGTCTTTTCTCCCTATTCTATCATATATATATATATATATATATATATATATATATATATATATATATATATATATATATATATATATATATATATATATATATATATATATATATATATATATATATATATATATAATTAATAGCTTTGGATGCTGAACATATCCGATATCTATTTAACCCCTCTATGATGGCAATATCTATACTCCGTGATTAATCGTTTATTCCGTAACATCTACTCTCGAACTTAACAACTCGTCGTCGTTTGTGTTAGAAAAGGAACGATAACTCTGTCTTAGGCATTTTGTTAAATATTATATGTTAATGCAGCACTGTGGTAACGTATGATAGTGAACAGGGATTACTGACAAATATTTATATTCCATGTTAATGAAATTGGCATTGATATCGTGCAGGTATAGCGAAAAGAGATATTGGTACGTTTTGCGCTCAACCGTGTTGGCTTCTTTAATGTTGTTGGCGTGACGGAACACTATGGCGCGGTTTTCATGTTTAAATTATGTTAGCTGATGGATTTGTGCGCCACGATAACAGTTCAGGTGATTTGCTATTAACATTAATAAGCGGTAATTTTTGCTGCCTGTTAGACCGACCATTGTAATGTATTATTATTATTGTGTGTGTGTGTGTGTGTGTGTGTATTGTGTGTGTTCGGCTGTGTCTGGTATGTGTGTGACGTCTGTGGCATTTGTTCTTGGTTTATTTACAATGAATTGGTAGAATACGTTAAATCTTTGTTATATTACTATGTTAATGTAAAATAACATTGACAAGTTTCTGTATAAAAGTGTGAATAGTACGTTGCTATCTTATTTTGGTATACTGCTGTTTGTTAATCCAGCATGTTGTCGTAACAAAGCGCTGTTTAGGCTATCGTTGCCTGTGCCGTTTGGAAACGATGCTATGTGAAAACTTTGTTACATGCAAATATTCCTGTGTCATGTGTGTGTACAATATAGTATTTAATGTGTATTATTGTAATGTTCATATTGACATTTATAATATTCAATGTCAATGTGTGTGTGGCTAATGCAAATGTATTGTGATGTGTGGCTAAATAATATTCAATAATGTGTATATTCAATGTATTCTTCAATATATTAATGTATATTGTGTATTTTTATTTATTCTTGGTTTAATACGATATTAGATAGGGTACCTGATAATCTTTGTTAATATCACTGCTGTTTAATCTGAAATAACATTGATATGTTAAGACATCATAAAATGTGAGGAGGCTATGTTACGATTTTGTAATATATAT
>JABUQX010008541.1:30000-32500 GCA_015478945.1 Trachelipus rathkii
GTTACCAAAGCATGTGTGATGAAAGGTGTTGAGTACGAATACACTGGGACCCCGCCCTCTATGATTTGTAGTATGTCTCAAAGTGGGGTGTGGGGCCAGTGTATTCCGTTTTATAATAAAAATATTTTCATTTAAACTATGACTTTAATTATTTGTATATTCAATTTTCTTTTCAAACATATACATTTATATTTTTATTCTCTTTTCATAATACCCGTAATCTTTTAATTAAACGATTAAAGTCCTATCTGAACCTTCGTAATGTATTATAAAATCGCTGATGATATAATAAATGAATAATTTCTATGTAGTAAAAAGGAAAATAAAAAGCAAGTTTTCAATTTCAACAAATCTTATACTATCAATAGGATTCGGAGCCTGAAAGGGACTGCCCCGCGAAGCGAATAGAAGGATTGAAGTGAGTCAGTAGGAGTAGGGTGATCGTATTGCTCTTGACTTGGTGGACTTGTATACTTATATTAACCTTAAAGCATGTGTAATGAAAGGTGTTGAGTACGAATACACTGGGACCTGTCTCTCTGAGTTGATATGTCTCAAACGGTCGGACGAAGTTTCATCCTCAAAATAAAAATATTTGCATTTAAAATTTTATATTTCTATTTTTTGCATATTCATTTTCTTTTCAAATATATAATTTATATTTTTATTCTCTTTTCATATTTAACGTTTCTAAAACTTTAACATTAGCTATGATATTTTTTTGAGTACATCATTTTCTTTTATCCTGCGATAATTATATTTTCACAATTTCTTTTGTAAACCTAAACTATTATATTTTCTTTTGCTTAAACTTTTTTTTATTATTCCATGTTTTTTTTTTGCTTAAAGTTGTTATTTATTTTAAAAATATGTTTATTTTCAGAATAATATATTTCGTTATTAAACATTTTATGTTTTAACTAAAAAAATTATTTTTTTTATTTAAAAATATCGTACTTGCCCTCAGAAGCAGTAAAGCGTAAGCGCTAACACTATGCCCTCCCATTACCCTTACAAATCAGTATCGTGCTCTATTGATTTATTGCTTTACGTCAAATTTTTTCATGTATTATGCATAAACATAACATAAAAATAAGTTTCTTGTATGAACATGACATATAATTTATTAAAAACATTTTATGTTTCTACTAAATTTTTATTCTTTTTTATTGAAAATATCAATTGATCAATAGATCAAACTCTAATCAACCACACGCCCCGCCCCAACCATATCATCCGTGACCCATTGATTAAGCGATTAAAGTCATGATTAAGTGATTAGAGTCCTAATTAAACTTAGTTATTTGTACAACGTAGCATAAAATATGTTTCTTGTATAAACATTACATAAAATTATTAAGAAAAATTTTATGTTTGTTTATACTAAATTTCTATTCTTTTTTATTAAAATATCACCTATAAGTGATTAAAGCTGTATTTAAGTATCAATTAGGCATAAACATTATATAAAAATAAGTTCTTTAGGATGATTAAAACGTAAATTTTAGTCTTTTAATGTTTATAACATAAAAGTTACATATCTGACAAACATTACATAAAAATAAGTTCTTTTGTATGATCACAACATAAATTTTAGTCTTTTAATGTTTATAACGTATCTAACATACCTTACGTATGAATAAAATGGTAACATTAGCAAAATTCAATGCATAATTTCTGTAAACAGCAAACATCACCTAACAAAACTTAAACAATTTTCACTTTTCCAGCATTTCTCTAACATTTATCAGTGCTAATTTTACATTATCATAGTAATATTTAGCAAAACTTAACAAAAATTTATCATAGCCTAACCTAACTATCAAACTGACCAACAAAGCCATTTCATAAGTTTTACTTTAAAAACAATGCGATGTTGCCAAATTACCGGTACAACCGCTATTCCCAAATTTCACTAGATTAGAATAAAATGCTATCACGAACAATGCTGCGTCATTATATATCAAAATAACATACCAAGGGCCGACCTAACCTAATAGCGTTCGTAACTTAGCATATCGTATCTAAGATGTGAACCTATAAATTATTATCAATGTCTCTCAAGTACCAGACAAATCAACACTGTTAACATAAAATACATCCCCAACGTAACAAAGTAATTTAACATGTAAATCTTTAATCGTCATAACCTACCAAGACTGAACTGAACATTACCAACATATCTAACATGCTAAACTATGAATAACTGCTAACATTAACAAAGTGCTAAAACCTACCAAAGAGACTAACATTTGGAACTATGAATAAGACACTAACATTTGGAACTATGAATAAGTTCTCAACCTATGCAATCATTACGCAGCAAAACTTAACCTATCCCTACTTTTTCTATCATATCATCAGCAGCTAACGTAGTATTATCTAACAAAACCCATTAACAAAGTGTCCAACCTATCAAAGATACCAACATCTTGAACTATGAATTGATGCTACCTTTATCAAAGTGTCTTGCCTATCAAATATAACATCATTTTGAACT
>JABUQX010008542.1:0-2500 GCA_015478945.1 Trachelipus rathkii
AATATATATATTATATATATATAATATATATATATATATATATATATATATATATATATATATATATAATATATATTATATATTATATTATATATTATATATATATATACAGTATATATATAATATATATATATATATATATATATATATATATATATTATATATATATATTATATATATATATATTATATATATATATATATATATATATATATATATATATATATATTTTTTTATATATATAAAAAAATATAAAATAGAAAAAATAAGCAAATAAAATTAAACTAATATAAAACTGACAAAATTATAAAACTTAGTACGCAAAATATAAATGTAAAATAAAAGTTATATAATAATAAATACTTAACAAACAGAATTAATAGTTATGTTTACAAATGAAAATGAGATTTCAACACTAAATGTGAAAATATAAGTGTTTTAAATATCATAAGAAAATATATTAATATATAAATGTTAACCTTCGACGTTTAGAAAAAGGGATACCCATGTATGACATTAGAAAAATAAGTCATGTTAACAGTAAGGTTTCGTAAGGTTTGGTTAGGCAATGTATTAAGAAAAAGATTTAGTTAGTGAGAGAGAGAGAGAGAGAGAGAGAGAGAGAGAGAGAGAGAGAGAGAGAGAGAGAGAGAGAGAGAGAGAGAGAGAGAGAGAAATAAGTAAAAGGTCTCTATGATTAATACGCTGTGTGTGTGTGTGTGTGTGTGTGTGTGTGTGTGTGTGCTTATGTGTTTGGTTAGTATGTTAAGCTAGGTTAGGTTTGGTTAAGGTAAGTTAGATAGTGTATTAAGAAAGATAGGTGGAGGCTGTGGTGTGTGTGTGTGTGTGTGTGTGTGTGTGGGTGTGTGTGTGTGTGTGTGTGTGTGTGTGTGTGTGTGTGTGAATTCTAGGTTGGTATGCTCAACTATGCTAGGTTTCGTTAGGATAAGTTAGACAATGTATTAAGAAAGATAGTTAGTTAGTGTGTCAAGAGAGAGGAATAAGTAAAGTGTCTCTATAATTAATATGATGTGTGTTTGTGTGTGTGTGCGCGCGCATGTTAAAGCAATATGCTGAGTCGAGTTAGGTTTGGTTAGGTTAAATTATGCAGTGTGACGAGAGAGAGAGAGAGAGAGAGAGAGAGAGAGAGAGAGAGAGAGAGAGAGAGAGAGAGAGAGAGAGAGAGTGTGAGTAATAAGTTGTATGTGCTAAGATAGTACGTCAAGCTAGGTTAGATTTTGGTTACGCTAAGATAGACAATGTATTATAAATGATCGGTGCAAAGAAAAATAGTTAGAAGGTTACAAAGAAAGGGGTCATATAATTTACAAGCTATTTGTGTTAAGATTCATTTATATTGTGCAATATATGGTTGCTACAGTGATCATCCATATATAGAAAGACATCTTATTTGCAATACAATATGCTTATTTCAAGATTCGACTCTAGCTACGGATCCAATCACGCTCGAGCTCCGGTTTCGGTTCCAGCCACGCTCCGTTTCCTTCTTCGACTCCAATTCCTTATCTCAGAGATTCCCAACCACTGTGCCGCGGCACTTATGTGTGCCGCGAGATCTGTCAGGAGTGCCGCGTGATTTTAATCTAATTGTAACATCTTTAACCATTTTAATGAAATTACGTTTTCAATTTATTAGACAAAAATTCTTTAAGAAGGCTTTAACCTCCCTCTCTCCTGAAAGTTAATGATATATATTATATATATATATATATATATATATATATATATATATATATATATATATATATATTATATATATATATATATATATATATATTATATATATATATATATATATATAATAATATATATTATTATATGTTATATTACGTAAGTTGCCAGGACAAAGGTCTCTGCCAGGCGTAAGACAGTAAGATGCTTTATGTCTCTATGAGACCTCTATAAGTCATGAGTCCTTGTCTCATTGTTTAAATTTAAACTGCTTTCCATTTGGTTTTTAAAATTATGCTACGAAATGTTCTAAAAATCTTTCAAGAAATAGGAGAGCAAACTTATACCACCTACTTTAAGTGAGAGTAATTTCGAACATTATCATTCCATGATCTTTCAACATAAAAGAATCTTCTATTTAAAGAACAAGAACGTATCTTAGAGAGTTATCTGTCTTACGGATTTTCATGGAACAACGATGCAGATAATCCATGTCCCCTGTGCTTAGTGTGTGGTGAAACGCTAAGGCCATGTACCAGCAAACTTAAGAGACATCTTGTACGAAGCACCAGGTGTATCCAGAAACTGGCCTCATATTTTTCCCACGGTATTAGAAAATCAAGAAAGAAGTGGTAATAGAATGTTGAAGACCGCGCCCTTACCCACAAGTGACGCTTCTCTCGCAACTTCATTTAAAGTTGCCGAACTGCTCGCCAAGGAAAATGAAACCTCATTACAGCCTGGAGAGGATATCATATCCCGTGAGTTGCAAAATTATCGTTGAACCATTACCAAAATTTCCAAAGGC
>JABUQX010008542.1:10000-15000 GCA_015478945.1 Trachelipus rathkii
TTTATTTTTTGAGAGTAATAGATTCATTAAAAATCTATAACCTTAAAGTGCAATAAACTTCTAAAGTTAATGTTATTTAATTCCGAAAAGGTAATGAGTGAACATATCGACCCCTGTCATATTAATGCAATAGCATAAAATCTGGGATGGTGAGAAATAGGTATATATCGAAGGACGCTATACAGATACACCCACCTCCTGAAGCTATGTAAATAGTAAAAGTTAAATATGATGTATATCCTTATAACTTAAAGTCACCGAGATATAAAAAACTCCCAAGATATGAGTTATATGAGACCCGATCTCTCCCGTTTGATTTGAATAGTGTTTATCTAATAGTATGTGTGGTGAGTATAATAGTTTTCGAGTTTAGAAGAGAGATCGTAAAAAGAGAGCTTAATGTCTTGTATATATGCGTTTTAGGTTGTGTAGAGATTAAAGAGCTTAAGGTAATAGTTTCATAGTTGGTTTCAGCTAATTTAAGGAATTTAACCCAGAAGAGAAAGTCTCATATAGAGTAGTCTAGCATTAGTCCCTCACCTAAGATACCACCATTCTTTGATGCATTGCAGATTAAATTGCTGCTGAGGTTAAGAACTCCCAAATTGAAAAAAGCTCGCGCTCTCAAAAGGTTGAATTTAGCTGCCCCATTAGGAAGTGTATTAGAGAAGACTAAGATACATAAGATTAGAGGAAGATCATTAATGATTACAGATTGCAAGAGGAAGTTGGAGGGTGACTAACCATACACACATTATAATCCTTGAGGAAAAATTACTCAACGCTCAATTACTAGCATGATGCGACCGTAAGTGAAAATAAGAAGAAAAGACGCAGAGAAAAGAGAAGTGAGAAGCGAAGGAAGTAGAAGAATTTATAGGTAATCAAGCTTTGTCCTGAGACTTTATCGAATGTTATTATTCTATATGATTTTCCGAACATCAAATGGTGGTCGGTATTGTGAATGAATGATGAATTTGCCTTCCTTTCCTCAAATAACGTGTAGATCGCCTATATAAAATGGTCTAAAATAATATTAAATAATTATATGGTAACCGTTCCATGATTAATATTATATATTATTGAAGAGTCAAAGAGAATTGTAGATTGGCATTTTTTTGGATGTAATTTGAGTAGATAGTATAGGATCAAGAAAAAAACACCAGTTTTCAGTCTATAAAATTCAAAAAACAATATATAAGATACTGTATACACAGTACTTCCATTACAAATTTTATATAAATGACTCATAAAAAACAGACTCACCCTGGATCAGAGTTCTAAAGATGTAGTAGAAAGATGTGTAGTGATGTCAGTGTTATCTGTGAAATAATGGAAAGATTCCATTTGTAAAAATGATGAGTGTATGAATGGAATTTATATTAATATTACCGCATGAATATGCTTTATAAACACAAGAATCGCTGTCATTACATAAGGATCTTTTTTTTAATATTACTACGTTTTGAGAGTTGAAAAACACATAAAAAGTATGGAATATATACGGTTATTCCGCGTCTCATCATAGCATACCCTGAAATGATTAAGAGATGTTTATTACAAATTGCAGGTTTTTATAATATATACGAGTCGGTTCAATATCACTAAGAAAATATATTATTTTTAAAATTTCCATTAAATATATCATAGAAAGATCTGAACTATATCAGTGATATATTGTGGGCAAATATAAAATATAGATATGCAAAATTTGCGTGCAATGCAAAGAAAATAACTATTGGATCCAAAACACGATGAGAAAATTCTCGAAAAGCAGCTGTGTGTGTAATCAATCCTATACAGTGGTATCTCACATCGGGCAATAATACTTGATTTGAATAACGGAGAGTATCGTCTCACTTTGCTACGCTACCTTGCTATACCAACATAGGAAAATTGTATACTTATAATACATACTGAGACCACTAATGAGCTCGAAATATACTCTCGCTAATTACTCATGGTTCATCTTTGCGATATACTGCAGAGGAAAAGAGAATGCCATTCAATGTGCGAATGCACCTCGTATTTATTAAAGCTATATCATAAAACGCATTTAGTGCTTTCAAAAACAAATAATGCTAGGTTGGAAAATCTAAAAAAATTATATAACTCTCTTCATAATTCATGAATTTTATACTTATATCGTGAGCGATCTCAAAGTTTTATAACATGGTCTTAATCTTATAAAAAACACATTTGTAGGAATTATGTCGGAAAATGAATTTAAACCGCATTTCCAGTAGTATCAAGTACAATATATAATATTTATTCCTATTTCATCTTACAATATTGCCATTGTAATAAATACCTCAAAGACGTAGGTGAATAGGCTCGAAAGCTTGAGATATAAATACATACCCTCCATTTCTGCAATCAGTCTAAGTTTCTCCGGTCTTTCCTCAATGTGTAAACGACATAAATCTAATCTGTAATTTAATAATACATAACACCATTTACTTCGATTTGGACTAGTGTGAAGTAGTGAAATAATTTTTAGCTTTATTAATATATAAATTATATATATATTAATATTAATATATTATATATATATTAATATATATATATATATTATTAATAATATATATATAAATATATTATATAACTATATATATTTATAATATTATTATTAATAATATATATATATATTAATATATATATATTATATATATTTATAAATATTATAACTATCAAGTTTTAAAGTCTATAAATGTTATAAGGTTTTTCTATAATTTTATATCTCCTATCATCTAGTAATTAATAATACTTATGTATATATATACCTGTTAGATACTCATATATAGGTGCTACCCGGTTACATAGGTACTTATATCAAATAATATTCCCCCATATGAGGCGGCTAGGATTATAATATATATATATATAGATTTATAATATAATATTATTAATATATATATAATATATATATATATATTATATTATATTTAATAATATATATATATATTATAATTTATTATAATATAACTATTATATTATATACATATATATATATTATATTATTATATTATATTTATAAATATATATATATATATTTATATATTATATTGACATATATATATATTATATTAATAATATATTATATTATATTATATATATAATATATTATAATAATATAATATAATCATAATATAATTATAATATTATATATATATATTCTGATTCCGGTGTTAGTCCCAACCCAACCTCAAATACTGATTATATATATAATATATATATATATAATATTATATATATATATATATATATATAGATAATATATATATATATATATATATTATATATATATATATATATATATTATATATATATATATATATATATATATATTATATATTATTATATATATATATATATATATATATATATATTAATATATATATATATATATATATATATATTAATATATATATATATATTTAATTAATATATTAATTATATATTATACATTATATATAATATATAATATATATATATATATATTATATTAATTAAATATTATTATAATATATAATTATTATATTAATAATATATATATTATATGATATATATATATATATATATATTAATAGAATTATATATATTAATATATATTATATAATATATATATATATATATTAAATATATATATTAACTAATATATATATATATATATATAATATATAATATATAAATAATATATATATATATATATTATTATAAATAATATATATAATTTATATATATTAATATTATATAATATATATATATATATATATATAGTATATAATTTAATATTATATATATTAATAATAAATAGTATATCATATATATACTATATATAATATATAATATTATATTATATATATAATATTAAGTATATATATATATATATATATATATTATATATTATATTAGGACGCTGGGTATTAATCTGATTTGTAGTAGGCGTTAGTTGGATGAGAATTTGGTTGAAGGGATTGTGTGATGATTGTGTGGATAAATGTGTTTGCTTTTTGTATTATAATTTATTATGTCTTAGCGGGAAATGCGGATTGAAAATGTTCCCGTTAAAATTGTTATTATTGGAATATAGTAGTGGTAAAGGATCTTCAAACAGTGTTCTTATAATGTGGATTTTTATAAAATCTAGTTATATAAAACTGTTTTTTTTAGTAATTTTGTATTCCAGTGAGTAATAATTAATTAGTGCTTTTAGCATGATGCCTAGTATGCCTTAAATAAAGTGATATTATCTTTTATCTATACGGTTGCCACTGGACGAGTTTTTGTAGTTGTTGGAGTCTTATCATATTTCTAGCTGTGAAACTGTGGGCAGCTGTGCTTGTTTCGCCATTTTGTTAGTGCACATAAGGTAAAGAGTGGTCATGTCTCTCTTAACGAGTAGATTGTCTATATATTACTATCTTAATCAATATCTTAGATGTTAAATTTTTAAGATTGAACCTTAGTTAATCTTTAAGGTCTTATTTTATATATCTACCTTTAGTTTAGTAATCACGAGTATATTTAAGCTATTTACTAATTATGTATTTTCATATATTATATCGTTTTACACTTTATAACCACCTCATTGTAAATAATGAATTATGTATGTATAATATAGTATAAAGTTCAGAATAGTAATAATATAATATATTAAATAAGGTAATTATTATATTATATTATATTATACTATATTATTTTATATATAATTATATAATATATAGGTATATACCATTGCTATATATTATAGAATACGATATTAGCCTGGAGAATAAATATTGTTATATCTTTACTAAAGCTATTTTTATTAATCCGTATGATGAGTGAGATTTTTGCATCAGAAGGTATAATAAATATATATTATTTTATATATTATTTTTATTCCTTATCTCTTTTACGTTATTTTGAGAAATGTTTTAGCAAACTATGAGTATTTATTATATTGTATTAAAACATCGAAAATTACTATAGGTATATTATATTACATATATTTATTA